>CABHPR010144032.1:0-18215 GCA_902168415.1 Peromyscus melanophrys | reverse complement strand
CAGAGATTTGTCCTGACTGTGGGACAGGCAGGAAAACTCTAACAACAGTTTTGTGTTGTGCTCGCTGGCCAGTGTCAATGACTTTGAGCTGTTTGTGGATGTCCAATCATGCAAACGTGTGCCTTTCAGTTGAAATGTTCTTCACCTGGCTCTGCCAGTAGCCTCAGCCTACAGGATAGGTCCATTGTGACCACCCTGAATAAGGTGTGTTGGAGAGATTTTCAACCTTTTCAGTCTCAGTCATCTGGTTCTTTTGTGGCACAAATAATGTGGTTGTTTGAATAAGAATGCCCCCCTCCCAGGCACATGTGTTTGAATGTTTAGTCACCAGGGAGTGGAACTCTTTATAGGATTAGGAAGATTAGGAGGTATAGCCTTGTTGGAAGAAGTGTATCACTGGAGGTGGGCTTTGTTGTTTTCAAAATCCCACACCTAGCCTGGTTCTCTCTCTCTCTCTCTCTCTCTTGTACTGTGGATCAGGAGCTCCAGTGCCATGCCTGCTGCCATGCTCCCCACCATGATGGAAATGGACTAAATCTCTGAAACTGCAAGCCAGGCTGCAATTAAATGCTTTCTATGTGTGGGCTTGGTCATGGTACTCCTTCACAGATATAGAACAGTGACTAAGACATGAAACCATTTGTAACGAGTGTGTGGGTAATCACAAGAATGCTAGTAGAGCAGCCCATGGTTATCTCATGCACAGGCAGACCCACAATATCAAGTGGATCCTTCAAATTATTTATCAAATAAGTTATTATAATTTAGTAATTCTGAGGATCAAAACCTGAAGTGTGTGTAAATTGCCTTTTGTGAGGTTTGTGGGGATTTTAAAATTTTTAATTAATTAATTAATTAATGTGTGTGTGTGTGTGTGTGTGTGTGTGTGTGTGTGTGTGTGTGTAATTTCAAGCAAATAAAAGCAGTGAATAACACTGTTCTCCTATATTTTATCTTGGAAAAATTTCAAACATACACTCTCCAAACTGGGCAGTTACTATTTCTTCAGGCTTAATTTTTTTTTGCATGTTTATCTATACAATATCTTTGTTTCTACTGTAGCATCTGACTTGAGGTGTCTTTCAAAGCAAATTGTAGAGAGTAATAAACCTATAATGTTTTACCATGAATGCTATTAATGAATTTAATATTTGGTTAAAAGTTCTTTTAGTATGAATTTTACATATGGTAAAATGTATAAATATATTCTTTACTAACATTTATGAATCATTCACAAGAACAGTACCTACGTCCCTTAATAACCAATAAGGTGTGACTACAATGAAATTTCTTTTCTTCCTTAAATCACTTTTCACCTATTCTACAATGTCATATGAATAGACACTGTTGTATATCTGACTTATTAATGTCTTTTACTTATAAGTACTACATCGTGTGAATATATTATAATTGTTTTATTTTTAAATATAGTTTCCTATTGACGAGTACAAGAAATGTTTTTAGTTTGTGGCTAAGAGTCAAGTTTCTATGAGTTTCATCTACTTAGATACATTTTTGTAGACACAGCTTTCATTTTCTTGTGTAAATATGTAGGAATAGAATTGTGCTTTATAGATAATATTGAGTTATAGGGCATGTGTTTATTATCAGAAACTTCCAGAGTTTCTTCAAAACTGAGGGCACAGTTTCATTTTCCTACCACAAATGCTTGAATTTCCTAATAACCTCTCATCAGTCCTTCTCATTTTAGCCAGTAAGTGGTATTTTGCACAGAGATCTCTCATTCAATTTGAATTCTTTGTTAGCTAGTTATACTGAATATTTTAATGTGCATATTGGCCATCATGTATCCCTTCAAAAAGTGGCTCCTCACCACTATCCTCATCATCGCCATCACCAACACCACTACCCTTGCCAAGTGTTTTATTTTTCAAACACTGTTTTCATTTTCTGTTTGCTATGTGTTTTGTTATTGAGTTGTACAATTTCTTTGTATAGTCTCTGTTACTAGAAATTTTAAGGAGTCCCTATATTATTGCCATAGTGTCCAGGTTAGTTGGGGTCCCCTTGTTAGGAGCCTCACTCCTGTACATGCGAGGCTTGGGGGTCTTGCATCTTACGTCATCATGGGACATTGGTGTACTCTGTACTCGAGGCATGGTCACACAATCTGTGCCTTAAAAAGCCAAATGCAGACCCTACCCTCTCTCTCTGTTCCCTGATCTGCTCTGCTGCCCCCACCACTACCTTTCTCTTTCTCCAGGCCTGGCTCTCTTCTTTCCCTTCCCCACTTTCCCTCCTAATAGAGCTCTAAAAACTAACACTGGGTTCTGTCATGACCGTGGCCTTTCCACGCAGTAACCAGCATCACCACCAGTGCCATTTATCATCCTTCTACCCCTTTCTACGTTCATAGTCTAGATAACAACAGAATTTGATAACAAACTCTGAAGAAAGCAAGAAGACAATTTTATTAGAGCTTAAGAGAAAACAAACAAACAAACAAACAAACAAACAAACCAGGGGCAAATAACCTATAAAATCTGCTTCTGTCTAGAGGAAGGAAATGTAGATGAGTTGTGCTTTTTGAACTAGGCTGGCATGTTCAGCAGTGCAGGTCAGCAAGCAATCAAATGGAAGCAAGCAGCTATATGGTGAAAGGACAGCTGCTTCCCAAAAAGAGTGAAAAAACACAAAAGTGCTGAAAAAGCATGCTTAGGTCAGTATCTTAAAGAGATAGAAACAAAGAAAAAGGAAAAGTTATATTGTTCTGAGTAAAGTTTTGGAAAGGCAAGTAAAATGTGGCTTTATGTTTCCTTAGCAACTGCACCAAAGGCAGGGTTTCTGGGAAAGATAAGTACATTAAAGCATATCTTTATGAGAGAAGTATATCTTATTAAAGGAATAATTATTCCACCCATCTCTTTAGCATAGCTTTAGGTGAATACTTTCCTGAGCAGTGATCTCTTGGACAAATGATTGACAGATCCAGCCAGATTAATTCTTAAGGGAGGAGACAACAGCATGCAATGTTTTCATCTTTGGAGCAGAACATAATGTAATGTCCTCAGTCATAGCCAAAGGAAGATTTCATTGAGGAGGTCTATCCTCAATGATCTTTGTCATAGCAAGCTGTAAACTTTGTACAAAGCTAGCAAAACCTGGGAAGAAGGAATCCCAATTAACGATTTGCTTTCATCAGGTTGGCCGAAGGGCATGTCTTTGAGGCATTTTCTCCTTCATGGAGAGACGCTGGAGGGCCCAGCTCACCATGGTTGGTGCCACTTTTGGCAGGTAGGCCTGGGCTGGATAAAAAAGATAGCTGAACCTGAACGTGGTAGCATGTTTATAAGAAACATTTCTTTGTGGTTTTGCCTTCAAGCTCCTGTCTTAAGTTCTTGCTTTGGGTTCCCTTGATGATGAACTTATAACCTTTGAGATGAAATGAACCCTTTCCCATTAAATTATTTTTGATCAGAGCTATTTATCACAGCAACAGGAAAGCTAACTAGAACATAAATTGGTACCAAGGAAGTGGGGTATTTCTGTGGTATACCTGACCACATACCTGTTATTTGGGGAAGGGAGGGGAGGGTTATGAAAGGAGTTTGGAGTTTGGGACTGGAAAAAAATCATGGATTACTCAAAATTTAATGATTTATCATGGCAGCTTGTAAGATAATACTGAGAGAAATGAGGACAATAAAGGCCTGGCTTGTGAAGTTTCATAGGGAAACAAAGATTCTACAGGACTGTTTATGTGATATTTTATTAAGAGTCTATGGAAGTGAAACCTTTCCTTTACTGGGACAATAGATGTTGATTTGCTGGAGCTAAAATATAAACTATGACTGATAAGAGATCAGCATCATGGTGGTAAAAATCTAGGAAGTATTTCTTCAGAGTCAGCACATACACATGGTAGTTTGGGACAGGGACAGCAGGGAGGAAAGGTATCTTAAGCTGGCCGCTGAACCTGGCATTGCCAGTGTATAAGAGTCTCCCATATTGTACTGGTTTTGATGGCATAAAAGATGCAAGACTGAGGGGGTCTTGGAGAGCAGCTAAGGCCTGGCACTGTGTAGTAGGATTGGAGTCCCTAAGGTGAGGCCAGGAGAAGCCATTGGTGAAGACATAGCCTCAGTTACAGTGGCGATGCCACAGTGGTGGGACAATCATCAAGGACAAGAGATGTAGACTAAAGCTGTCCAGGCAGAAGTAAATATGTCATACTGACAGGGCCTCTTGAAGCCCAGAAGATCATGAGTGCCAGAGTTTGGACATTGAGCATTCTATACTGTAGGATTTAGATTTTTGTTCTGATCTGCTTATAACTCTGCTCTCATTCTTCTCTCTTCAGATAAAAATGTATATAACTTGCTTTTGATTTTGCAAACACTCCTAGTTAAGAGACTCTGAAGTTTTAAAGAGACATTGACTTGTTATAGTGTAAGTGTTTTTAAAGACAGTGGATGATTTAAAGCTATACTATATTTTATAATATTATTTTAACATGAGATCTTGGGGACAAATAAGAAAAGGAAGATTATGGTTGAAAGTAATGCATGTCAAAGATGATAAGGATGAAATACAATGGTCAGCTGTCAACTTGACATAAACCTAGAGATACCTAAGAAGAGGGAACCTCAACTGAGGAATTGTCTCTGTCAGATTAATCTGTGGAGCATTTTCTTGATTGTTGATTAATATGAGAGGGCCCAGTTAATTATGGGTAGTGCCACCTCTGGGTAAGTGGGTCTGGGCTATATAAGAAAGTAGCTGAATACAAGCCTGAAAGCAAGTTAGCAAACAACATTCCCCTTTGGTTGCTGCTGCTATCTTGAAATTAATACATAGTTGAGGACCTTGAACTTCTACCTCCAACTTTTGAGGCATGCATCACCATATCCAGTGTCTGTCATGTTGAAGATCTAACCTAGGGTTTCATGTATACTAGGCAAGCACTCTATCAACTGAGCTACATGTCCATCCCACTTTCATATTCTTAAGAGAATTTTTGTAAACAATGTTAAAATTATTTACAAACAATAAACAAACACATAAACAATATTTTAAAATGTTATCATAACAAAATTTATTGTCCTTCCATTGGTACTACTTTTTGTGATCACAGAAATCTTTTTCTAACCCCAGTTCATAAAGACAGTTTTCCATAGTCTTGTTTGAAAGATAGTATCTTTGGACATGATCCATTTTGAGGCAATTTTTGTGTATGGTGTAGGGAGACCATGGAGTTTCTTTTTTGTTGGTATGTTTTACTGTGAGGTACCCACCAGAGAAACTACTTGGACATGGATTCAAGCCAATAGATAATCTTTATTAATTGGCCAGTGGCCACACTTGGTGTTCAGGACCCAGAGCACTCCCAACCCTTTCTCAGGATTGTCTTTTCTGCACAAATACCACACCCTGTGTTGCCATACCCTCGGTTAGCCAGAAGCATAGCTACAGAAGCCAAAAAGCAAGGTTAGTATTTTTAGGGACTTTCTCAGAACTGTGTATTTGATGGATTGGGTCTTTGTTCTTACTTTGGCAGGTGTTGCTGCCTGTGTGCTGAGTTTCAGGGTCTGCACAGCACTTCTGTCTTGCCGTCAATTGTGCTAAGGTCTGGGAGACTGGTACAGTTCTGTTTTGCTGAAAATATTTCCTTTACCAAATGCTTTATTTTTTCCTTTGTCAAACCAAACAAAACAAATGTTGTCCACTTGTTAGTTGATTTCTCTTGTATCTGCATCATCGATTTTTATGTTGATTCTAATGCCAGTACTGTTCTTGGTTATTACTGAAACATTATGGTAAATCTTAAAAATCAGAATATCTAAAGCATGCCCAGGAAAATCACTCACAGGGTAAAGGTGCTTGCTGCCTGAGGATCTGAGTTCTATCTCCCAGACCAACAAGGTAGGAGGGAAGAGCCAATCCTACATATTGTCCTCTGTGGTGTGCATGTACACGCACATGCAAGTGCATACACATTATTTATATGTGTGTGTATGTATATGTGTATGTGTGTATGTATATGTGTATGTGTGTGTATGTATATGTGTATGTGTGTGTATGTATATGTGTATGTGTGTGTATGTATATGTGTATGTGTGTGTATGTATATGTGTATGTGTGTGTGTATATATAAACAAATAAATAAATATGTAATAATTTTTTTAAAGTTCTCCAAACTTTGTTCTGCTACAGATTTCTATGGTCATTCTAAATTAGATTGTTTGCATTTCTATATCAACTTTAAAAATAGCTCCTCATTTCTACAAAACTTCTATAGGATTAGTTGGCATACAATGACTAGGGATAGCACTTTTTTTTAATGCAATTGTATGCTCTCTAAAGGGCATCACTAACCAGCATTTTCTTCTACTATGGAGGGTCCTTTCAGTTCTCTGTGGGGGTTATTTGAATTAAGTTGTTTGGCAGTGTGCTTTCTTAGTTACAAGTGACAACCCATGCTTTTAAATACACTCAATAGTTTTATATTTATAATCTTATTTATTGCACAGACAAAAACCAAACCCACCACACGAGAAATTATTTATTTATTTATTTTTACAAATTACACACGAGATACCTGAAACCCAAGGAGTTAAATCATTCCCTCAAGGTCGGGCAACTGGTAAGGGGAAATTCAGATTCAGAAGCCTCTTACTCAGTCATTCAAATGTCCCAGGAAACTGAATTTTATTATCCCTTATTGCCCATTATCCTATTAATGTGGGGTTTTGGATGAGCTGGTATCTAAAAGCTGAAGGACAGGAAGACGAAACAAGGTCATTGTGTGATGCTGAAAAAGACCAAAGATCTTCACAAAGAGATGGCTTCGTCTTGAGAGACTAGTCAAAGAATGAGACTGCTGGATGGGAACCCGGAGTGACTGAGACCACGTGGAGGCTCAAGGCAAACGGCCTCTTTCCCAGTTGGGTGAGGCACAGCCCTGTCTACAGACTGACCATCCATAAACAACCTGTCTCCTGCCTTTGTCTGCCTGAGATTGTTTCTATCTTGAGCAGTTCACATGTGATCCACTTGGCAATAGCTGCAGGCACTGGTTCTTCCCCCTCCCTCGGATGCACTCAGGGCAGCAGAGAGAACACAGAGATTCACAAATGAGCTTTCTTTGTAGAGCACTGTCTGCTTTGAAATTTTTTCATTAAATCTTTTTCACAAATAAATTGCCCAGTGTCCATGGGGAATATTTCCATCTTTTAATCATATGCAGTTTGAATTGACTCTATGATTTTGAAATGCTTGGCCTGGCTGGTATGGAGGGTACTGACAAGGGGGAGGGGGACAGACCTTCAGAAGCCCAACCCTTGAAAACTCTTTTGAATGTAAGTAACAGAGGGAAGCCCCAAAGGAAGCAATTGGAGTGAGCTCATATTTTGTGATGTATTAGCACCCGCTGGGACTGGGAATCTAAAATAGTGAAAGTTAATTATGCTCCTTACCTATTGAGTTAACATTGGTTCCTGAAGTGAAATCTTGGGGTCCAACCTTCCTCTTATAGGCTGCAGCGTCATTCTAGATGAGTAGTTTAAATAAAATGTCAAGTGTCTGATTGCCATGGAAACATTACAAAGTGGGCCCAGTCTCACTTGCTGCTGTAGAATTACAATGATGCGAATTACTGTGGTCTCAGGACACCTTCTAAAACGGCTGGCGCTGCACCCCTGTGAAATGAGTCATTCATGAACAAAACGAGAACCAGTAAGGCATGTTCCTATTAGGTCGTGTCACTATGCACACGGCGATGAGTTGGAAAAAGTCCAATTTCTTTGAAAAGGCAGAAAAGCAGGTGATACAGACAAACATTCGTTGGGAGTAGTCCTCCCTTCTTGTGAAACAGCCAGCGAGAATGGTCTGTAATCCAGAGAGGAAGAATGTCAAGGGCAATACTGGTCACCAAAGGGTAAAGCCCGGGAAGGTGCAGCATGCACATTGGGGCCTGCTCCAGGACCTCTTCATGGAACACATGTTCCAACTGCCTTCTCCAGCCTGATTAACAGAGCACTGCTGATTATGTTATGCAAATGATGGGAGATGGATTTCACATTTCCCCAAGCCAGGCTTTGCACAGCTTTGCATTTATTATCCCCCTTTAAAAATACGGAGTCCTTAGAGAAAGGGAATGGCTCATTTTTATTTGTTTGCCAGTAGAGTTGGCACAGACCTGTCAGGCAATCATCTTGGGCTGTGATCTGCAAAGTTGCCCTTTGTTGTTCGATCCCCCAACCCTTGATTGTTTACAAGACATGCAGAGACATCTGTCCACCTCAAAACAAGCTATTTCCTGGTCTTGCAAAATTTGTCAGCTTGTGTGATAAAAAGGCTACATCATTGGCTGACAAGCTATCAGATGAACCTAGAGTTCAGGCCCCAGCATCTTGTTCTCATTTTCAGCCCAGAATGGTAACTACTTAGCAGGTCCTGGTTCTTTACTGTACGATCCACCTCCTGCCCCTTGGCACTTAGAGTACTCCTTTCCGCTTCCTGCTGCTCATCTGCCACCAACAAAGCAGTGAGAGTTCCCCTTCTTTGGAAATAGATTGAACTTGTGTTGTTGCATTGCCAGTAAGACCTGGAAGTCAAGGTTGGGTCTGTCCGTTTCACACACAAGTTTTACCTAAGTGTCCACACTTTAAATGCTTCTGAACTTTACGGTGCTGTGCGTCTGCTCGTCCCGCTGTAGCTATGAAAGCCAAGGAAACACACTATGACTAGGATCGCTTTCTATTGACGTCATCTCCCTTTCCTTTTAGCCGCTAGCTCTTACCCGAAGGAGGGGCCAATATGATCTCCATGAAATGGGCAACTGGGTATTACAGAGGCAGAGATCAGCTGACATGGCCAATTCCTCCAGAAGAATTTGTATGATAATTTTCCTGATTTACAAGGTGCAGCCTAGAGACATCGTGAGGGAAAACGGCTGTTTGTGACAAATTGGAAAGAGAGCTATATACCTTTGACACACGGCAACACAATTCTACAGATCTAGAAAGGATCATTGAATCCAACATTTATAATCCAGATTTATAAATATCTGCTCGCACCATATCTTTCATGAATCATGACTTCTAGACAGATTTCATCACATATACAAATAATATATATGTGTGTGTGTGTGTGTGTGTGTGTGTGTGCATATACTCACATTTGTATTCTTTTAAACAGTCATTTCTGATAATTGTGGAATACTTTAATTGTACTAAGATAATTATATACATGAATATGTAAAGCATTAGGCCTTATAAGTTGATCAAAATTGATAACAACTAATAATAGCAGCGAACATTTACTGAGCCCCTAATGAGTCAGGAGCATCGCAGCCATGCTTCATTGTTAGACCAACTCTGGCAAACAGAAGGTACCTTCATGTCCAGATGAGAAAATGAAGGCAGAGTAAATGACTGATTGGATGTAATGTAATGCAGTCAGGATTAACAAAAGTATTCAGGTTCAGAGCATGTGCTACACATCAATAGGGTGCCCTGTAAGTTCCAGCAGCAGTAAATCAATTGCTTTACAGAGCACAAAAGTCAAAAGTTGGCATCCCTAGAAGCTCGCTCTGTTGTTTGAATGATGTTCTCAGTATTTTTCCAGTTCTTCCAGTCTTATATTTTATAAAGGGAACTCATCCTTAGGTGAGTCCCTTCTCTAGGGCTAGTACAAGGTACAGGTTTTACACGCCAACTGGAAAAGAAGGACTAATTTCCTTTTAACTCTCAGGGAAAAAAGAAAACACATCTTTCCTTGATTCTTCCATAATGTTTTTGGTTAGAAAGGAGTCTGGCGAAATTATATCCCCACTGTTTTAAATTTTTTAAATTACATTATTACATTTCTTTAGTGTGTGTATGTGTGTGACTGTGCAAGCTAGTATGCACATACGTGCCACAGAGAGCACTTGGAAGTCAGAAGATGACTTGGAGATGTCAATTTTCTCTTGCTTCCATCTATGGGTCCCAGGGATCTCAAGTAGTCAAGCTTGGCAGCAACTACCTTTATCTGCTGGAGTCACCTTGCCAGCCCACATCCTCATTCTTAAACTAACTCATTAGTCAAGGGAAATGTCTGAGTCAGAGACTTTGGTAAGTCCCTTTCCTCATGGTAAGAATAGAAGGATGAGACTAAAGACAAGAATTTTCTGCTTATACATCTATAAAGAAACATAGTATAGGTAATCACAGAAAACACATCTATGCAGTGATCTGCAGAACATACATAAAGCAACATTCAAACACATAATAACTGGAGTGGAAAAGACAATTTAAGGCATTATGCTAGCTAAGAAATAAAAAGGGACTGTGATGGCTAGTTTTATGTCAACTTGACACAAACTAGAGTTATTGGAGAAGAGAGAATTTTCTCAATTGAGAAAATGCCTCCATAAGATCCGGCTGTAAGGCATTTTAAAATCAGTGGTGGATGGAAGAGGACTAGTTCTATTGTGAGTGGTTCTACCCATGGGCTTGTGGTCTTGGGTTCTATAAGAAAACAAGCTAAGCAAGCCACAGGGAGCAAGCCAGTAAGTGGCAACCCTCTAGGGCCTCTGCATCGGCTCCTGCCTCCAAGTTCCTGCCCTGTTTGAATTCCTATCCTGACTTTCTTCTGTGATAAACAGCAATGTGGCTGTGTAAGCCAAATAAACCCATGCCTCCCCAACTTGCTTTTGGCCATGGTGTTTCGTCATAGCAATAGTAACCCTAACTAAGACAAGGAAGGGCTGAGTTTAAAACAGGGAGTTTAAGCATGTTTTATTGCTATGTTTATATTGCTTTGTTTTAGCACAAAATAGCTAAGAGTTGTAAGAGAAAAGCTGGAATGAAAAAATGGAGCAGTCATTTATCTGGGGGAAGAAGGAGTGCACACATGTTCTTTGGGCAGCTACAGCTGGAAAAATTAGTTATAAGAATGCTGAAGAGGGTCCAGATCTTTCTAAGATGATTATGATTGTACTGCAAAACCATGAGCTGAGAATGATCATGTTGACATACTACCTGAGCAAGACTACCTATTTCATTTTGTATTACTTGAGCTAGAGGGTAAGTTTTCCAGAGTAAGAGATCTTCCTTTGCAAAAGCACATACTAAGCAAATACCTGCCTTGATTAATAGATGGCTTAATGTTCCTCAACAATATGCATATGTTAGAAATACGGTCCTTGAGTGGGGATGTGGGTGGTGATGAAAACTTTAAGAGATGAGGCAGACCTACTAGGAAGTCCTTCATTCCTTGGGGAAGTTACCTTCTGTGGCAATCAAAGTAGCTTTCATGGGAATCTGAGCTCTCATGAGTTCAACTTATTTTAATACTGAGCTTGCTCTCTGAATCATTCCCTGGTTTCCTGTTTGGCAATGCTGTCCTTTTCTCAGACGAGGAGAAAGTAGGAGAATGGAATAGAAAAGAAGCAATTAATGACTGCTGTGAGACTAACAGTCTTCTCTAGAGAGAAGCCACCTTGATGGGTTTCTAATTCCAGGTAATCAGCCCTAAACACGGATGCATACAAGAAACATTAAATGACTCAGCAGTGTGTATGTGTGTGTGTGTGCAACAATATTAATTAAGTTATTAGATATTAATTAAGAAGAAGTTGTAAGTTTGAGAAGAAATAGGGGGATCAGGTGAGAAGTTGGATAGCAGAGAGGGAGAATAGAAGTGGTGTAAATACAGTACTCATATATGAAGTTCTCAAAATTTAGGAAGTTATGCACATACTCAAAGTAGAGAACAATTGAGGAAGATGTTCAATGTTATCATCAGTTGCTGGCCTCCACACTCACGTGCACACAGAAACACACATACAAAAGCAGGCAGCAATGAAAACAGAAAATAAGAAGAAACAGACTAATGCTTATGATTAAAATTAGAAAGAGAATGTCATTGGCTAGGGGTTACATAATGGAATTTAGGTTGTGTGTATTTTTTTATCTTTCTGTTCTTATCTATGGTCCATAAAAATTTCTGATATAATTTGAAGTATTGCCTAGAGAAATGACAGATTTGCAGAACTTAACACTGATTGGCGCTATGTAAAAAGAAGGTACTGGCCAATTGATAACGAGATTATCAGTTGGGACTCGGCCAAGACATTACCATATGCACATTAGAAGGGCAATGTGAGATGACAAACTATTGTTTTGACCTTGTCAAATAGAACATTATTATAAAGAAGCAATTTCAGACACCAGTGGTTTCAGCTGATTTTCCCAGCTGTGATTGAGAAATGTCACCCTGTCAGACATTATAGGGACTGGTTCTGAGGTAAGGAGCAGAGAAGCAGCTACAATTTTGCCTGGGCCTGAGATGTGTCATTCCCAGCTCTGGTGCTTCCTGTTTCTGGGTTGTAAGGTAATACTAAGAGCCATGCATACTGCCTTTGTATCATTGAACATGCCCCCTTCCTAAGGCAGTGTTCAAGAACAGCCAGTCACACTTGTACTTCATGGCTGGCTATGCTAACCTACTTTTCCTGTCCTTAGGCATTTTTTCTCTTTAAAAATATTTTTATTTATTTGTATGAAAAACTTTCAATAAATATATTATTCTATGAATGTTTCATACTTCTACATGTTTCTATAAGTGTACTTTGACCATATCCATCCATCATAACCTCTTGCCAACTCCTCCTAGTGTTCCCCATCCTGATTCCCATATAATTTCTAGTCATCTTCTTTTGTTGTTGATATTAATAACCCTAGTTATTAGTGCTGCTCATATCCACATAGGTGTGGAGCCATTCACTGGGACACACCAGAGAGTGACTCTTCCTTTCTCGGCAGTCATCAACTCATAAAGGGTGAGGTTTCAGAGGCCCCTCTCCTATCTGGGTTGGAATTATGACTGGCTTTATCTTGAGTGGATTAAGCAAAGTCACTGTGAGTTGCTCTGTGCAATGTCCGTGTTTTGAGAAATTGAAACTCTTCGCCTAGTTATCTCCACACACCTTGTGATACCACAGCCATGATTCATTCCCTGAGCTCCTCAAAGTATCCAAGGGATTCTGAGCTCTATTCATCATCATAGCACCATGAGTAATACCTGATTGATTTAATGGTAGCCTGGAAATACATTCTCATGTAAGCTATGCAAGAATAAGGACTGCACTTTCCAGACCCTCTTGTATTCAGGTATGGCCATGTCACTAAGTACTGGTCAATGGGATATAAACAGAGGGAGCATGTCTCCAAGGGAGACACAAAGGGACACACTTTTCTTCATTTTGCTCTTTTTTGGCTGACTGACATGTCTTCAGACACATCTGCAGAGTGACTCAACAGTAAATATTTGTTGAGTATCTCTTTTGATTCAGGCACCATGCTTGGTGGAGTTGGAATAAAGGAGTGGAGAAGAAATGAACACTCTCTGTCTACAGGGAGTTTTTATTCCTCAACCTCAGGGATGAGATGACAGAGACAGGTAGCTCCAGGGAATTTGCTGATCAATTAGTTTACTCAAATGATGAGTTCCAGATTCAATGAGAGGCCCAAAGTTCCTATAGGTCTCTCAGCAGAAACTGGCATAGCTATTTACTAATGTTAAGGGAGCCAAATTCTTTTCAAGGACTGGTTCATCCATCTTGGAGATTTTTAATTTTTTTTTTTGCACAGAAATTGTCTAGCTACCAGGCTGAGAGATTTCCCACCCACTCACAATCACCCTCTGAATCGAGTTAGCATGAGCCTCATTGACTTCTCTACCGGTCTGCTGACTGTGCTCAACTCCGTAAAGTGATATCACAAGATGGTAATAAGCAACTCTGGCTTTGCTTGTATTCAGGAAAAATAAGGTTGCACTTCAGAGAATTCTCAAGCAATTCTAAGGATCCGAAATGAGTGTTAAAGGCTTTGGGCAAGGACCTGTGATAGCTGCCTTAAGTCTAGGCTCTGCATCTTCATGACAATTCCTGAGCAAAACATTGGTTCCAAAGGGCTAGGGTCTTATGACAGCAGAGAGGTCATAGCAGCAGGTGGCTGGAGTAGCAACTGAGAGCTCATGTCTCTATCCACAAGCAGGAGGCAGAGAACGGCAATTCCTTTTAGCTCAATTATTCATTGAAATTGACTCCTCTGAAATTTGGGGGAAATTAAATGTTATACCCTCATTCACAGCAAATTAATTAATCATGACTTATATTCCTACAGTGGGTACTAAAGGAATTAATCATGATTAGCAGCACATTGGAAGGTGCAGCTCAGAACTGGAGATTTGCCCTGCTGACAGGTATTGGCCATGCTCTGAAGGGCAAATGCAGGTTCCCTGTTCATCTTCCTCTTTTCTCTCGATGTTCAGTTGTTGACTGAAATGTGTGGACAACAGTGTGTGAAATGTGTATGACAAGAGCTTAAAACTAAAAGTGTAAGGTGATCTTCTTTTTCTGAGGACTCACGGGTATATCCCTTATAAAGATGGAAGGCCTGAACCTTTGGTACATGGATGGATTTCATCATTTATGCGTTATCAATGGCTACTTTGTACTAATACTTTAGAACAAAATATTTGCTACAGAGAGAAGCCATATGGCTCAAAATGCAAAAAAAAAAAAAAATCATCGTGCTGGCCTCTGTGGTAAAACAATGCAGAACAGACAACTAATCAAACAATAAGCCTTCTTGCTTTAGAATAAGGGAATGTATTTCTCATATATGAAATTTTTATTGTCTAAACTATTTCAGGGTAACAAGAATAATTTAGTTGATGCTAACTGAAATTTCACTGAACTCGGTGTCTGCCTTTGACTTTCACGCCATGGACAGCATGCAGGACAGTGCTAGGTCCACAGGGAAGTCTTACTCTGTGATGCTTGCATGAATGAATAAACGGATACAAGGGAAGCTTACTTCGTAGAACCTAAGCCAGGACTTCATTCTACTTTAATGCCTGACTTATGAGGTAAGGAGATTTTATTGCTATTTATATAACATGTTTTAAGCTTAGATACAACTATATAAAAGACTATTCAGTGCCACAAGATTTATTTTGTATACTAGTTATTTAGCAGGAACATGTAATATGCTGAGAAGGTGATCTTTGCAAATACTTAATTTAGCCTTCAGGGAGTTTTAGAGGACCAAAGTGAACTCCAGACAAGTGACTCAGCCAAGTGAGAACCCTCACTCACAGCTGTACTTCAGACACTGGCTTCTGCCGGCAGTGCTTGGCTATTTTCCATCTAATATACAGATATTTAATAACTGGGCATCCCACTTTGAGTAATAAAGTGGGCACTCATTATCATCTGGTTTCCTTTTATTCTTCCCACTGGAAATCAGTCATTGAGGACAGTGTGGAAGTGCTTAGTTCTAGCAAATCCTTCAAAGTATGCGCGGATGCAAGAGTCCTTTACTGTAGCAAGGCCAAGTCTTATCAAAAGAAAACCTCTGGGAAAATGTCCAATTCGGGGGGAAATTCACTCCACACACCTAATTTCTGAGAGGAAAATTGCAAAATCAGAATTTTAGATATTCTTTCAACCTTCCTATCTGAGTCCCTTTAAAGTTAGTGTGAAGAGTTCAACTACATGAAGTGTTAAGAAGTGTGCATGAGGAACCTTGAGCAATGGAAGCAATGTCTCCTACACAAACCCTCATAAAACTTTGATAGTCTTATTTACCCAGATTTTAATCCTCTTTTTGCATCTCTCCTCCCACTTTTTCTTTCCTATCTGTTTTTCTGTCTGTCTGTCTGTCTACCTATCTACTGATCTATCTATCTATCTATCTATCTATCTATCTATCTATCTATCTACCTACCTACCTTTCTGTTTTATTGAGGCAGTGTTTCACATTGTAGCTCTGGCTGGTCTGAAACTCTTTGCTTCACTGTGTATCTCACGGCGATCCTCCTGCCTCAGCCTCTGAGTACTGAGATTAGAGGCATTGCCCACTGGATGTATCTCCTGTTAAAAGACTATAATAAAAGACTAAAATAAAACCTTATTTTATAGACTAATCCAACTAAATAATCAGTTCAGAAATGTAGTGGATAGTTAGAGCAAGGACTCGGGATGAGTCAAAACTTTCCAGTGCTTGCCATCTTCTGCTCATTAAACATGGGATCTCTTTTCCCATTGTGTTTGAGACAAATGTTTTTTTTTTTTTATTGGCATGGAAGTGACAGAAATAGTGTTGGGGATTCTTGAACCTAGGTCTCAACAGTCCTACTATTCCTGTTTTATTTTCTTAGACTCCTGAGATGTTATCACCTCGTTATGAGATGAGACATGAGGAAGCCCAGGTTAGCTCCTAGGAGAATGAGGCCACACAGAGCACAACTGAGGTGTCCCAGAAAAGGTCAGCACAAGCCACTAGACTAGAGGGAAACACACAAACATCTGGACCTGCAGCAGCATATGTGGCCACTGGCCACTCAAACCTCAGAACTGTGAAAAATACTAGTCCTTAAGTTACCAAGTATAAGGATGATTTGTTAAGTAACAATAAAAAACTGGATGAGAAAGGATTACTAAATTTACATTACCAGAAAATTTATCATTCTTGAAGTGAACTCTTCAAAACAGGTTCAATTTCTTTCTTTCTTTCTAAATATTTATTTTATTTTATGTGCATGCAAGTATGCCTGAGGATATGTATATGTACCTCATATGTCCAGGAGCCTGTGGAGTTTTGATACTCAAGAGGGTATCAGATCCCTTGGAACCTGAGTTACAGGCAATTGTGAGTTGTCATATGGGTGCAAGGAACTGAACCCAGGTTCTCTGTGAGAGCAGCAAGTGCTCTTAACAACTGAGCCGTCTCTCCAGTTCCTAGATTCAACTTCATATTCATCTGTAGTCAGCCATTTTCTCTAATTGAGTAGCATCTCTTACTCATGGAATTAAGCATTTCACCAAGGGATCATGCTAGAAACACTTCTGTTCTCTTTTTGTGCATTTGTCCTCATAACATGGAAATTAGACTGTTTGTCTATGCTGGTTACAGCTGTGGAGATTAAGAGAAACTAATATTCGTTTTTCCCTTAGTTATCTGAGATCATAATAGGAATGAGGGACACAGGCAGAATGCATATGGCAAAACCTTTGGATGGGCATGTCTGTAACTTCAAATGTGACCTAGAAAGAAATCTATGAGAATCTCTGCCAACCCTATTTCACCCTGAAGCTGCTCATGCATTTTGTATGTATACTTCATACAACACAAATCACTTACATTCATGAAGGACCCAGATTTTAATAAAAGCCAGAGAGCTTTAATAATGAAGAGGAGATTTTGTGCACTGCAAAATAATTTTCATTAAAAGCACAAACTGATAACTCTTAAGAAGAAACGAAAACCATTCTATGTATACTCCTTGAATATAAATAACAGTGAATACACACAGGAAATTCCAGTAACCGTTTCTGTGTCTTCAGCCTGTGTTTATGAGGAAGCATGTCCAACCCTTTTGCCACCTGAGTTTGTTTCTGTAGTGAGTCCATGGGCCCTAGAACACTGGGCAGAGTAGAGATGAGCTGAGGGGAGCAGCAGAAATATCTATTTGTATTCTAGAAGAAAAGACATTTTGCATCCACATTGTTAGCAAAACAGTGGCTTCCTTTCCACCTTCTATGATGCTAGATAAGGTCCTTTAAAATAAAATTTTGTTGGCCAGGCATGGTGGTGTACACCTTTAATCCCAGAATCCCAGTACTCAGGAGGCAGAGGATATCTGTTAGTTCAAGGCCACCCTGGTCTACAAGTTCCAAGACAGTCAGGGAGGTTTCACAAAGAAACCCTGTCTTGGGAAAAAAACTAAACAAAAATCCCAAACAAACAAAAAACAAAAACAAAAAAAAAAAAAAAAAAAAAGAAAGCCTGCCCGAAAACCAGGAAGGCTGCCTGCAGATCTCCTCCTCACTCTGTTCCTCTAGACCCAATTCCACAGTCTCAACCCTGAATCTGCAATATATCGCCAGGTGCATCCTTCTTTCCCCTGCCCTGTGAATCCCACAGACTACCCTCTCCTTGACTGCCTCCACCCACTTGTCACTGTATACCAGCTTCCAACACCATCAGGCATTTGCTCTGAACACACAGCTATCACACTCTCTGGAAATCCAGAGATAAAATAGAAACCAAGGAACAAAACACCCACTTAAAAAGACAAACTCAGAAATCACACCTCAACCTATAATCACCCGAAACCCAGACGCCAGAGGAAGAACACAGTCAATAACACCCAGAAAAATATGTCTTCCATAGAGCCCAGCTATCTTACTATAGCAAGTC
>CABHPR010144031.1:29625-41806 GCA_902168415.1 Peromyscus melanophrys | reverse complement strand
AGAAGGGGCCAACAGTAAGGTCTAGCACCCATGGATAGAGCCCCAGCGATTAACGTTCCCTTGATAGGACACCTCTTGGGCAGTTTCCAGCTTTCCAGGTGGCAGCACCAGATGAAGACCAGGTGTTTAACATGTGAGCCTGTGGGAAATAATCTCATATTGTATCATAACGCCAGTGAGAAACAGAGGAACCTTCATTGTGTTTAAAGACTTTTCAAATATCAAAGTACAAGTCTTCAGGTGTGTTGTCTAAACCCAACACACATACAAACTGCCAGCAATCTTGCCAGTTCTACCTTCACAGTATATCCAAAGTCCATTTTCTCCTCTTCCAGGGTAGTGCTGTTCCACCAGGGTAGCGCTGAATGTAAGAGGATAATTGGTGGAGACATGGTGCCCAGGTTTAAATCCTTTGTCGTATGGAGCCCTAACTCTTGCTACAGCTCAGTGTCCTCCTCTGAAGACCAGAAACATTGTTAGCATCATTAGTAGTGATACTCCACAGAACTGGGAGGGGAGTTGATACTTATGAGGTTCTTGACTCATGCAGGACACAGAGCTAGTAACCAGAAATAAGGTCTGTTGGTTTTGTTGCTTAGTATGTTATTATGTAAAAGATAGGAAAGAATTACCCTCTATACCGTTGCATTCAATTGTATATCTATAGGCTCCTAGGGAAAAACAAAACACCGTTTAGAACTTCACCCCTATACACAATATTGACTAGCATGTTGATGTCACAGTCGTCTGTGGGCAAATCTGTCAAGAACTAAACAATTCAAAGCAGCGGTCAGTCCCGATGAATGCATCTAAGTTCTCAGAATCTGCCAGTAGAAGCAGCTTCCCTGCAAATGTGAGAAGGGTGTGCAGGTGTTCTCTGCTACGATGCCATGCTTCGGGGAGTGAAAACAAGCTGTGTCATCAACACCACCTTGACAGTGACGGCTTCCCAATGCGAATTATGTTAAAGCCAGATAAGCCACAACACTGTCTCAAAAAAACTAAACTTAGCCCAAGATGACATTTATAATTAATAACACAGTTGTGTACTAGGTAAACATAGGTGATCAAGTACAACTTGTTAAAATAACATAGTATTTTATTTATTTTTATTCTATTTTATGCACGTGATTGTGCCCTGTCAAGTTTAATTTTTGGAAGTTTTAGTATTTAGGCTGTGCATTCAGTTTTTTAACTAGGCCACTCTTACTGCATGTGCAGCCAAAGCTAATTATGTTATTAATTATGTGTTTTCATCCAATGTCTCCGTCATACTCATTTATAAACAACCCAATTAGATCTGATCAAACATGTTGTTTAACATAGAAATAAGTGCTAAGACGTTTGCAAATTCCATACTTCAGCGCTTGCACTCATTACACCTGAGGGTGCTTACACAGCAGCACATGGGATGGGAGAAAACCCTCAATATCAACCCTCTTCTCCAAGACAGAAACCAGAACACTGAGTGCCCAGTCCATGATGCTGAGTGCCTAGTCCATGATGCTGAGTGCCCAGTCCATGATGCTAGACTGTGCTGTTTCTAGTCCTACCGCTAAGACAGGTGGAAACTGTAATATAATATAATAATTCAGTGCTTAGTAATCAACTAATCTTTCTTTCTACTCCATATATCACTTAACATTCTTTCAGGGTCTGTCAGTCTCAGCCTACTCAATTCTTATAATTCCAGGAAAAAACCACCAGGGTGGCATGGCAAAGCTGGAACAGAATTATCAGTGCAAGGTACTCTGTTTTGTAACAACTGAATTGTAAGATTAAGATTCTAAATACAGCTGCATGTGGTGGCACACACCTTTAATCCTAGCACTCTGGAGGCAGAGCCAGGCGGATCTCTGTGAGTTTGAGTCCAGCACGGTCTACAGAGCAAGTTCCAGAACAGCCAGGGCTATGTGGGGAGACCCTGTCTCAAAAACCCTAAATAAATAAATCTAAACATGTAGCTCAGAAGTGTACGAACTTGCCCTCTCAGAGCAACTGAGATGTATGATTTATGAGGTGTATTTGAACACCAGGGTAAATTGCCTAATTCTAGTTAAGATGAGCCCATTTTTCACGTTATAAATTCTCCCCTCAGGCCTCAGCTAAGCATGAAACCAAATTCTTTGATAACTCTCAAATGATGATCAGCTCATAAAAAATACATATTAGGAAGTAATTCAGAATGAGCGGTCCCTCAGCTCAGAAATGGGGATGCCTCTTGGCTTAAAGCTGTAGCACAGTCATCTGTGGTATGAGAAGCTTTTTCCAGAGAGGCACAACACACACACACACACACACACACACACACGTACACACACACAGGCCCATGCTCCCCTCGCCCCAGAAGCAGAATTCACAGCAGAACAAAATAACAATTGTACCAAAGTTCCACTTAGTGACCCAGTGAGCTTTTATTGAGGTTACTAGCAAGGGTGTCATTGAGGGGGTTACTTGCTAAAGCAGAGATGACTCAAAAGCAACTGGATCACCAAAAGGCCCACCCCAACATGGGTAACAACTCATGGAAGCCCCGGTCCTGGAGCTCTCCACACCACTTACAGGCAGTTCAACGGACCTGAGGATCTCCTCTCACAACCTTGCTGGTCAGAGTCTTCCAACAGCCGTTGCTACACAGCTGGGAGGGACCTTCAAGAAACTTTCAACTTTCTCCTTTCCCAGATAAGTGGAATTGTGTTATTTTCCGAGTCTCATGAGCCTCTCCCTCTCTTCTGGAAGTAATATTTTAATTGAGAGGAAACTGCTACACAACATTAGCTGGACAGAGAACAGCTGGGAAAAAGCTTTCACATAAATACCTTCATACTGTCTGCCAGGAGCGAGCTGTCAAAGCACATGACATGGGAGGTGTCCAGAAAGAAACGGTAACATCAATACTGCCCATCAAGCACAGTGCGTTCGTGATGAGGCATGGATTGCTTTCCTCAGAAACGGTGCACACAATAGGTACTTGAGGACAGTCCTGAGCTGGGAAGTTGAGGATCTCCCTGGGTGTTTGCTTGTTTGTTTGTTTGTTTTGTTCAGAGTTCTGCCATGTGATGAAGCAAAGAGCAGGGCTTTGAGCTAACAGCTTTGATTTGAATTCTGGCTCCACAACCCACAAGGTAGTCCCAATTTTCTTAACTTCTGACTTTCTCATTTAAAAATTGGGAACATTTTAAGATAATCATCATGGTTTGGAGGTGGTTTATTGTCTGAGTGTTCATATATTAGAGGTTGGTTCTCACTGTGGTGGTATGAAAGGTAGTAAGACTTTGATGTAGGCTCTTACTGGAATGGTTGGATCATTGGGTGTTGCTTCAGAAGAGGCAGATTACAATACTTCTCATGGGACCTACCTGGTTAGTTCTCAACAGAGTGAGTCGTTATACAAAGAGCAAGCTGAAGCCCTGGATCACTCCAGCTTCTTGTCAAATGTCTATTGCTTCTTACGTGGGCTTCTGCCATGATGCCCTCCATCTTGATGCGATGCAGCTAAAGAGGCCCTCACCAGAGGCTGAACCAATGTGCCACCTGATCTTGAACTTTCGATCTCCCAAACTGTGAGCTCAGCCTCAGACGTTTGCTTTGTTAGTGGGAAATGGATGAATACGATTGTAGTACTGACCTCTCAAGGTAGCTGGAATGGTTAATGTGTACAGGGCTTGCTACATAGTATCAGTCATATTAGTTTTTATTTGGTGCATGAACAAAAACTGGTAACACATGTGTACAAAAGACTCATCTTCTGACCTAAAGAAAATGCTAATTGCCCTTGAACTTCCTTTAGCCCCACAGAATACTAACATTATTGAGGCATTTATATTCCTCACAGCATTGTACCCACCTCCTGTGTTTACTCTTATGTCTATTTTTTTATAGTCCTATACACAGTGATCACATGCTTTTCATATTCAGATATTTTCTTCTAATTTACCTTTTAATCTGAGTTCCTGCTGGGCCATTTTATTACATTTTTTCAGTCTGTGATAATTTGAGGAGGGCATTGGACAAGGGCAAATCAATTCCTTTCATCAGAATGGGCCTGGGTTCTTTCATTTGGAGTTTCTGCTCACTATTGCTCATTATCTTACAAAGCATTCGGCTCTGGTTTTGGTCTTTACAAAGTAAATTTAAATAGACAAGGTCCCAACTTCCAGGAGTTTATAACCTCACACAGTCTGAATGGATACAAATTGGAGTAATCACAGCAAACAAGATTTGAAAAATTGCGGAAATGAAATTCTTTGTGTGGGGTGTGGAAGTCTAAAAGGTAAGCAGGCTACAGATTAGAGGGGTGGGCTTGCTATTGGGGAAATTGGCCTTCCCTTTTTTAGATTCTTAGTCTTGTTAATAAAAGAATTGTAAAATGGACTCAGAAGGAAGCTCCGAGATATTATTAGCGTTTGAATGAAGAACAAGCAAGCAGGCAGGCTGGAGATCTTGGCAGCTGCAGAGAGGAGGGAAGGGAAGCAAAGAGCGATCTATGTCTTTTCCAGTTAGGGCCCAAAGACGCAGGCGTGCTCGGCAACGGAAACCTCTAAACAGTTACGTGGAAGAAGAGGAAGGGGACTTCAGAAAAGGGGAGAAAGCCTAAAGTAAAAGCTTGTGTGGATTTTTGGCCAATGACTAAAAGAAAAATATAAAATTTAAAAAGGAAAAGGTTACATTTTTCGGAGTTTGAATTCAGAAAATAAGACAGGCTTAACAGTGTTGTCATGAGGGCAGCTCTGGAAGCCACTGTGCCAAGGAGCAACCTCTGGGAAGAGGACTTTACTATCACATTAAGGGATAATTATTCCTCCCATCTCACTGGAATATCTTCAGATAAATCAGCTTTCCTGGACCAGGGGTAGACTCCTGGCCAGGTTATTGACAGGCCAAGCTGGATATGTAATGTTCTGGGTTTTGGAGATCAGAATGTCAAGTCTCCACCCAAGGCCATTCTTTTGACCAAGAGGCCTATGAAGGGGCAGATATGATGCTTTACTCTTTCATTACCAGGGAAACAGGTGATAAGTTCGAAGTATCCACAATGATCTCCAAGCTTGCCAATCCCCGTAACAGGTTTGCTGTTCACACAGCATAAGGCAGATGGGGGAATAATACTCAATAGCTCTGTCTCACCATTGGATACTATATATTTAGCTCTGTATTTGGCCCATAGAAAAAAGTGAAAAAAAAAAAGAAAAAAGAAGTTCTTAGCCCTAGTTAGTAAAATTGATATATAAATTTCTATACAATACATACATAAATGCATGGGATGTGGCATTTCCATGTACATTAAATAGTGAAAACAGAAAATATTTCTACGTTTGAGGTTTTGTGTTTGCTCGTTTTCTAGTCTTGCTTCCCTCTCTCTGTCCCATAGTATTTAAAACAAATGGAAACATGAAAAGAGGAAGCACTTTAGACAGTAATTCAGAAATTAAAAATAAAAGGGTGGGGGTGAGAAGATAGAAACTGTGTTCTTAGTCCTGCTTTGTGGTCTTCCTGCTTGTCTGAACGAGAGTGATCACTCCTTAACATGAGGAGTGTTGGATACTTGGCTCACCACTGTGCTTGAACACCCAGAAAAGGGCTTCAAGATTGGAAACAAGAGCATGGAATTTCAGCTCTCTTTCCTAAGGCTACAGGGTTTAATACAGTCGGACATAAAGCCCCCACCTTCCCAATAGCGAGCAAGCCCTAGGGCACCATAGTTTCCTCCAAGGTCATTTGTGGGAGAAGGACAAATCCGAAGCATTCCCAGCCTCCCATCCCTTTAACGGACAGAAGCAACACTCTGGCCAGGCCCACAGATAGCTACATCCCAGTTGAGTCCATGTTAACACCCACAATCTGGAATTGCTACCCAGCCAGGAAGGGAACCCAGCATCTCTGCATTTTCATTTCATTTTAATAACACTCACACAGGGAAAACATTCACTATGGCCTCCCCTGTAGTTTATAAGTTGTATGTGTCTTATCTGAAAGCATTGTTGCACTTAAATGTAAACTGCCCAGCTCCCAGGAAGAATATTATTCTGCTCCCAGAAATAAGCATAAAGTCAACAGGTAAAAAGGACCTAGTCCCTGGAGTCTTCCTGGAAACCGTAGAAAGGAACAGAAAGTCATCCTTTTATCCATGGCTTTTCCAGTATCTGTGCAGGCTGATTAGATCCTTGATTTTAAGTGGGAAGACTGCAGATACTTTTGTAGTTCGCATATGTCTTTTGCATGTATTTAACAATTCTTCTCCCCTGTAGAGGCACGTT
Organism: Peromyscus melanophrys; assembly: GCA_902168415.1. Classification (NCBI taxonomy): domain Eukaryota; kingdom Metazoa; phylum Chordata; class Mammalia; order Rodentia; family Cricetidae; genus Peromyscus; species Peromyscus melanophrys. Next base: position 35,549 of record CABHPR010144031.1, on the reverse strand, counting down.
CAAGTCATCTGACAACTTTAACAGAGATCCTTTACTTATAGAAGACGTTATCTGGAGAATATGAAAAAGCAGTCTCCTGGACACTTAATCCTCACTCCCTCCCCACCCACCCACCAAACTAATAATTAAAAGGCATAGCTGGTGTTCTTGTAGTAGCTAGCAATTTTGAGAATTTTCATCATCTTTGACAAATCGTCAAATGGGAATGGCCATAGAAACATTGGGAAGGTGTAAGAGATACCCCAATACTTCTTGTCTTGGTTAATTATCTGTGGCTGTGAAGAGACACTATGACCAAGGCAACTTATAAAAGGAAGAGTTTACTGAGTGCTTACAGTTTCAGAAATGGGGAGTCCATGACCATTATGGTGGAAGTGTGGCAGCAGGCAGGCAGGCAGGCATGGCGCTGGATGAGGCAGAGAGAGGTCACACTGGGAATGGAGTGGGCTTTTTAAACCTCAAAGGCTGCCCCCATGACACACCTCCTCCAACAAAGCCATGCCACCTAATTCTTCCCAAATAGTTCTACCAACTGGAGACCATGTGTTCATTCAGGTTACCACAATTTGTATTAGTTGGGGTTCTCTAAATGAATAGAACTAATAGAATGATTTTATGTGTGTGTGTGTGTATATATACAGACATATGTATGTATGTATGTCTGTATATATGGGGTTCATTAGAGTGGCTTGTAGGCTGGGGTCTGAGTAGTCCAGCAATAGCTGTATTCAGTCCATGAGACGGCGTGTCTCAGCAGTCTCAGTCTGGTGCTGGAGTCCCAGGGGAATCCCAGACAGCTGCTAGTTTTCAGTCAACATTGGAATCCCAAAGAAAAACAATTTCTAACAACCACTGAAGTAATGCCTCAGAATTAGGATAGATGCACTTGCCAGCAAGAGTGAGGGGAAGCAGGCAAAAAACAAATAAACAAACAAAAAGCTTCCTTTTTTCCATGTTCTTTTATGCAGGTTGCCACCAGAAGGTGTGACCAGATATCAAGCTGGTCTTCAGACCTTAAATAATCCAGATTTAAGGAGAGTCTTCCCACCTCAAATGATCATTCAAGAAACTTCCTCACAGTACTGCCCAGCTGCTTGGGTTTTAGTTGATTTCAGACATAGTCAAGTTGACCACCAACAGTAGCCACCACACACCACTTCTTTTATCCCAGCTCACATGCTGTGGACAAGTATGCCAGAGATGTAGAAGAATCCTTTCACTAATTCATTTGTTAATGTAAAGATGAGAGATGTTTTTACCTCTATCCTAAAATGCAATAAGGAAAAAAACATGAAGGCAAAATTTTTAGGTGGCAAGACTTCCCCACCTGCAGGGCCCCCTTTCCTACCTCATACCCCAAGTTTCATTGATGCTGTTTTGGAGGTTTTGTCTATATGTGTCTCTGGAGTTTTGCACTTAAATCTAATTTGTGAGTGTGAAAATGAACGGCTCTCAAACTTGCGGTTATCATGGAGAAGCTAAGACAGTAATAAAAGCAAGATATCCACTAAATTCCAATTTCAGATAAAATGGAAATTTGTTTTTTAAGATGTATCAGTTGTTGATTTGAAATTCAATTTGAACCAGGCATTCTTTTTTCATCTGCCAAACCTGGTGCGGGGGCCTCCTGGGCACGGAACCCCTGGAATCCTGACATCTAGACAGACTGCTTAGCTGCAGCTGCATCCAGGACAGACCAGAAAGTCCCAAGATGCTCCACAGTTCACTCTGCAGTTGCTTTGTAGAGAGAGATTTGCCCTTTGCTTTCTTAACTGTGTTTGCAAATAAAATTTGTCTGGATTAGTCGCACTGTAAATGGGAAGACCACTCCATTTCACTCAGTACCAAGCACACCAGGGCACACTTATTTGTGGTGGGACCTCAGAATAATGAACTCACATTTGGTACCAGGGATGATAAACATCAGTCGTTTGAGCATGATGAGTTAAAATGAAAAGTAAAAGGTCCTACCATATCAGTGTAAGAGACAACTGCCTAAGGTTGCTTTATGTCCTACCTCAATTTATGCCCTAGGAAAGGAAATTCTAAAATGGTTGGGCTCCTATACTTCTTAAAAAACATTGAAAGATGAGTTCTTTAATAATAATAATAATAATAATAATAATAATAATAATAATAATGATATTTATTATTACTTTAAATTTTATGTGTATGGATATTTCACATGTGTATGGGTGTTTTACCTATATGTAGACCTGTGTACCACATGCATACCTGGTGCCTTGGAGGCCAGAAGTGGGTGTTGGATCCCCTGGAACTGGAGTCATAGACATTGTGAGCTGCCTTGTGGGTGCTAGGACTTGAACCCAGGCCCTCTGAAAGAGTAGCCAGTACTCTTAACAAGCTGAGCCATTCCTTTAGCTGTAAAGGTAGGTTTCTTGCTATGATTCTTCATTTCTTTTCTTAGTCTTTCATTTTTTATGTATATTTTGTCTATTGTTAAGAATAAAAATCTCCAGTATACAACTTGATACATTTTCATGTGTGTATGCTCAAATACCACAGTTATGTCAAGAGCAAGCCATGAAGCTGCCTACACCCAGGATAGCTACCAGGGCGGCCCAACACAAAACTGTAAACTTACTTAGATGTAGTTGGTTGTTTTAACTCTTTGATCTTTTTATTCTTTGGCTCTTTTGGGGGGCCCACCACCCAGCTCCCAAATAAATCACATATAGAGGCTTCTTATTAATTATAAATGCCTGGCCTTAGCTTGGCTTGTTTCTTGCCAGCTTTCCTTAACTTAAATTATCCTGTCTACCTTTAGCCTCTGGGCTTTTTCCTTTTCTTACTTCTGTATATCTTACATTCACTCTTACTCCATGGCTGGCTGGGTGACTGGCCCCTGGAGGCCTCCTCTCCTTGTTCTCTTGCTCCTTCTCCTTCTCCTCCCAGATTTCTCCTTCTATTTATTCTCCCTGCCTGCCTTTCTCCTGCCTTGCTATTGGCCGTTCAGCTCTTTATTAGACCAACAGGTGTTTTAGACAGGCACAGTAGCACAGCTTCACAAAGTTAAACAAATGCAACTTAAACAAAAGTAACACACCTTAAAATAATATTCTACAACACTTAGAACACTGAGACCTTTTTGTGATTTTATTTTTAGTGTGTGTATATGTGTCTATGGGGAGCACATGTATGTGAGTATTCACACTACCTGTGTGGTAGTGGCTAGAGGTCAACGTCCTCTATCTTCCTCCACCTCGGTTTTTGATACAGGCCTCTCAATGAACTTGGTGCTCATAGATTAGATAAATAGAGTGGTCAGAAAACACCAGAGATCTTCCTGTCTCTGCCCCCTAATGCTGGGAACACAGGTCCAGATTTCAGGACATTGTTTGACATTTATTCAACATTATTCAGTTAGGAGAATCTACTGAGAACTTGGGATCTTATTTACTTCCTCACCTATGAGTAATGTACATAAATGTAAAAATGCTTCTCTATAGTTTCTTCTTACATAAAACCTATGCTCAACTCTTCACATTCATTTTTCGTACATCATGATATGAACGATGCCATTATCAGTCTTCAAGTTGCTCCAGCTACCACATCATTGCACGATAACTCTTAGACATAAGAAAACACTTTATGACAAGTCTGCTTACCAAGCAACAGATATCTCAACATCGTTAGCCTTTATCCAGTTTGGCAAGAAATAGCACAAACCGGATCATCTGCAGAATAAATGTTCATAAGCAGTGCCCGTGGAAGACTTTCTCTAATTGGTGCATGTGTAGAGTTTGCAGATTCAAATGCCTCCCACAGCTCCGAATGATAAGGTGAGGAGGTCACATTCTGGCCATGCAAAGGGGGCAGGTACTGCCTTCTCTGGCCATTGAGTCACTCTTGCTTTGTAAGCTCAGTACTGGGCTGTGGTGGTCTGAAGAAAATGGCCCCCACAGGTTCATCAGGACTGGCATTATTAGGAGGTGTGGCCTTGTTGGAGGAAGTGTGTCACTGGGGGTGGGATTTGAGGTTTCAAATGCTCATGCCAGGCCCAATGACTCTTCCTGCAGCCTGCTGATCTGGATATAGAACTCTCAGCTTCTTCTCCAGCACCGTGTCTACCTGCTTGTTGCCATGATTCCTGCCATGATAAGGGACTAAACCTCTGAACCTGCAAGCCAGTCCCAATTAAATGTTTCCTTTATAAGAGTTGAGATGATCATGGTGTCTCTTCACAGCAATGGAACTCTAAGACATGGGCTTTCCAATGTGAAGTTCTAGGAAGGAGGTTCGTGGCCCTGGTAGATGTATAAACTGAGGCCATGACCACTCCATGGTATGTCTAAGGGGGAGGATTTTATTGTAGATATGAGAGAGACAGAGAGAGGGGGAGAGAGAATAGCCAGAGGCATCTGGAAGAGTCCAGAGCAGAGAGAGAGAAAGTAGTAGACTGAACCAGTAGACTGGACATGGCCAGGGCTGTCTGTGAGAAAGGGGAGAATGGGGGAGAGAGAATAGAGAAAACAGTGAGAGAAGCAGGTACAGAGCATGGAGGGAGGGGTCATAGTGAGAATAGCAGGGTCATAAAGAGAATGAGTAGATGGAGAGGGAAGCCCAGGAGATGAAGGTTGTTTAGGGTCAGGGAGGAGGTGAGAAGGGCTAGGATGTTAACATGAACTTGGAAATGTGTAAGAGGTACTTGTGATACTGAAGGAACCTGGCACCATAGGGAGCCATGTGTCCCTTCTGCCAACAGTAAGGGAAATGATTCCTGTTGGTAGGTGGGAACCAGTTTCCCAAGTTCCTGAGGAATGCTGGCTTTTACCTAACTGCCCGAAATCCTCCTATAGTCTAGGTGGTGCTCATTGGACTGGCTTTTGGGGAATAGGAGTTTCTTTTGGACCTAACAGTAAGAAGGAGAAACAACCACCAGACTGGGGCCTTTTCAGGGAAAGATAAAGGTCTCGGAAGTTCACCATGTGGCTGTGAGGACACTCACCAGAAAGTCACAGGCCATCCCCACTAGTGGGGATGATACCGGCCAGCCAGGCCAGCCCTGATGTGCAGTCACTGAGTGATGATGGGGGCAGCCTGTGCTCTGCATGGCCAGGGTTGCTGAGCGTGGATGGTCAGCAGTAAGGAACCCTGAATGAGTATTTAATTTACCAGGTTATCAGGACAGACGAGACTGCACTGGGAGTTGAGGAGCATCTGAACTGGGAAACACAGTGTTGACCGAAGATATTTTTTATCATAGACGTAGAAAATTCTAGAGCCTGGTACAGGATTAGAGGATTAAGTCCCCAGAGGAGGTGTTTGTCCTGCTCTGGGTGCTAAGCAGGATGAGGGCTCAGGAACAGCAGCTGTTCATTCAACCATCCAGTGAGCGCTGCTGGGCAGGACTCAGCCAGGGGGTCTGGAAAGGATGGAAAATGTATGCTGAAGAACTCAAGGGGCCCTGGCCTGAGTTGTTCCTCTGCGACACCCACCTCAAGTGCCCAAGGAAATTGCTTGACAGACTGTGGCCTAAGAGGAAGCAAAAAAAAGATTTTAAACTTGCTTACAGGTGCTAAAACCTTGAGAATGCTTATTAACCTCTTGAGTGTCAGTTTCCTTGCCTAAGAAGCGTGGACAACAGAGGCTAGCCAGGGTCGTTGCGAAGTCACTCAGGAGAGCGTGAATGTTTTTGCTATTTCCTCTAGTCCCAATGGTCCTCTCAGTTTTCCTACTGAAATACCCAAGCAGGTCAGGACATCATTTCTTCCCGTGGGGCTGTCCTACCTTCAAATCCTTTCTTCCACTCCTTGACACACATTTTTATTGAGACGACATCACCTGGTCACCCCAGGATCTTCTCCACATTTTGAGAAATTACGGAAAAAATCTGAAAGGAGGAGCACTAGGGGAATGTTTTCCCACATGAGGCACACACACACACACACACACACACACAC
>CABHPR010144031.1:0-29525 GCA_902168415.1 Peromyscus melanophrys | reverse complement strand
ACACACACATACACAAAATATACTACACAAATACACAACACACAAACAATACATACACAACACACCTCCACACACAACACACAATGCACACACACAGAGGTTTTGGAGCTTGAATTTGTTGCAATATTAATAAATTTTAGTGAAAGCCAATTATATCTGCCCCTCAGCTTTCACAGTAATTTGCACATAATAAATACTCAGTAGAGTCAATGGGTGTTGAATTATAATCGTTCTAACCCTGCATTTAGTAAAGGCAGAGCCTATTCCAGTTTTCCTCACAGAAAATACCAGAAGGTGATGAAATCAGCATGTTGAATCCATACATTTTCACTTCTTAGAGGACATTAAAGACAATTCCAAACCTACTTTATTGCATCACAACGTTGATAAACCTTGAGGTTGGTTCATTTTTTAATTTATTAAAAGAAAATTCCATGAACATCTGCCTCAAGCCAGATGTGGGGGTTGAAAAAATTGCTTGCATCTTCTCTGGCCTGGAAGATCTAGTTGTTCTTGAGCCAGTCAGAGACTTCGAGTCATTCACTGTACACTATGATGGGAAAAGGAAAGTGGACACGGCCTGCTGAGCAATACCATAAAATAGTTCAAAGAACAAAGGAATGACGAAAGGGAGAAAAGAAAATGCTAAGAGAGGAATACATTGAATAGAAAAAGAATGTGGCTTTGGGTACATAACTCAAATTCTTTGTGCCTGAATGAGGAACTCGGCTGCAAAATGAGAATGCCCTCCACCTGACAGGGCAGTTGGCCAACTTCACTTTCAGATGGTGGGACTCAAATCTGCATATGCTACCGACTTGCCCGGAGGGCTTGTGACAAGAAGATGCTGCCCCATCTTCTAGATCCTGGTCCAGGGTGGGGTCTTGAGAATTTGCCTTTCTAAGGAGCTCCCCAACAATGCTGGTGCTGGGGGACTGTGACTGAGAGAGGGCTCAGAGCCACCCTGTGATGTGCAAACAGTAAGTGGGAGCTGTTCTTTGCTTTTGAGCTGGGTTTAAATGGGTAGACAGGAGTGTTCCAAATGGAAGAAGGCACTCCAGGAAGAGAACACCAAAATGAACAACTTGGTGCTTTGGGATAAATTAAATTGAGTGTCGCTACATGACTGGACACCTTTTGGCTACAGGAGACCAAGTGAGCCTGTGAGAGAATGGTAGAGGAGAGCTGGGAGAGCCTGTGACTGCCACAAAGACCTGAAATGAGGGTCTGGTGAGCCCCTGAATTGCAGTCTTCTCAGACTGTACCTCCTAGAACACTGGCTCCTGGCGGGAAGACGTAGGCGTCTGCACAAGTCGGGTTTACAAGGAGTGCTTGTGTGCTGTGTGAAGAAAAGACTAAATTGGCTAATCACATAGGTTACCAGCTGACCAGTTAGCAGACTCCTGACTTGGAAAACACAGGCAGCCCAGAGCTTGTTGAGCCAGACTCAAGATCCAATCATCTGGGCAGCTGAAACTGTCTCCTTTCATTATTCCTTCCCAGAGGAACAGGGCAAATCCACAGAGCAATTTTTATCTACTGAAAAACAATTACAGCTGGGGGAGGGAGGGGAAAGAAAGCCACACAAGCCTCAGAAATTTCCTGAGAGACAGGCCACATTGAATCCAGATAGATTTAATCACCCCTAGTGCAGCTGGTCCTTAACTGGGGATTTAATCCGATTGTTCCTGAAAAGGAGCAATCTGGAGAGGCATCAGGATGTGAGAATCAAGGGCCCTCAGTCCAGAAAAAGAATTCAACATTTAAGAAGACAGCAGAAATGCAAAAGGAATATTATAGAATCTTAAGTGCACTTAAAATGTTTATAACCTATAAATCTACCCTTTTTTTCTTCTTCGACAATTTTATACACATGTACACTGAATTTTTAGTCATTTTCACAGACACATCCACTACCCTCTCTCATCTACCTCTCCCCTGCCGAAGCACTTCTTCTCAAGAAGCCCCTTCCTCCTTACTGTCTTTTTTTTCCCCTCACTGTTTACTTATAGATGAGCCTGGGTGGGAGGTTATCTCCTAGAACATGGGCAACTTATCAAGGGCTACACCACTGAAGAAACCATTAATAGCAACCTGGGCAACCATTAGCAGCCCATAGTCTCTTAGTGAGGTATGGGCCTCATGAATTCCTGCCCCATGCATGATAGAATTCTGACTGGTTTGGTTTTGTGCAGGTAATCACAGCTTCAGTGAGCTGCAAATGCCCCATCTACTCCTCCCCATCCTCTGGCTCTCAAGTTTTTCCACCCATGCCCCTTATAGATTAGCCTGGTGGTGAGGACATAGGCATCTGCTTAGTCTTGAACCTGGGAGGTGTGTGATATAACTGTTCCATTTATGGCTGAGCATGTCACACACACTTATTCTCCATACTTTGACCAATTGTGATTCTCTGCATTAACTGCCCCCCACTGCAAAATGGGGTTTCTATGATAAAGGCTAGAACTGCATTAATCCATGGGTATAAACATATTTTAGAAGAGAGTTTGACCCCATAGCAAAAAAAAAATAGTAATTGGTTTTCCTTTAGGGTCTGTGACCTCCCCAGCCACATGTATTCTCTTAACCAGGTTTGCAATACCAGGTATGAATTTCCTTCTGCAGAGCAGACCCCATATCCAATCAGGGAGCGGTTGGTTAGTCCTATCACAATCATACCATTATTGCACCAGTGGACCCACCTTGCCAGTGGGTCATTCCTGAAGTTGAACTAGGAAGAATTCTTGATGTTTTTCCACAGTACCCATGAAGCTACCCAGCAGGGAGAATGTTTCAATTCCTACCCAGGATGATGTTTTATGCACACCTAAGAGTGTGGTTTCTTCAGCAATAGGGTCTTACCTACTTCTGGCAAATAAAGGCATTGACCATAGTCTGTAATATTCAGAGCCTCCCTGACCAACAACTCACTCATAAGAAAGTATCCTACACTCAGTACTGGGATTTTTATCCAATAACCTTTGGCTTCTGGAAGGAGCACCTGTGCAGGATGCCTCCATTCAAACTTTTTTAAATTGAGTTTTTTAATTGACTTACAACATGGCCGGTTTCCATATGAATTTCCTCCCTACATCCTTACTGTTGACAAACCCTACTCTCCAATCCTCTTCTCCCCTCATCCCCCCACCCCATCCACCCTTAAACCCTTTAAATCCACTCTTTTAACATAAAGTATAAAATAGTTGTGTTAATCTCGGAATAATGCGAGTACTGCTGTGACTCACACATGCACACATTAGCATTTTAAGGTAAACTGTATTGTCACGCTGTGTGACAACATTTGTTTCCATCTTCCGTTTCTCTCTGGGACAGTATGCATGGCTTCAGTGAAGGAAGGCCAGCAGGCTAAACCTGAGGCCCTTTATGGTCACTCTCTTTGAACCAGATGGCCTCCTGGGCCTTGTGCTCAGAGCAAAGGAAGTCTTATTAGACTCAACCCAGGATAGCAAGGGCACCAGCTCCCTGACAGCCTGCCCTGTATGGAAACATGCTGACTCCTGGAAGATCCAGACAAGAAGTCAAACAAACAAACAGACGCCTTCAGTGGGCTGGTCACTTTTTTATATCTGTTTCTTCTTCCAAAATATAGGGATGATCAAGGCATCTACAGAGTTGTAAACATCAAGTGGGTCTTATACTGGCACCTCATGACCCCCAGCTGGGTGGTCTCGGGAAGCATACTTCTTGGGTCTCCATGTCTCGGGAAAAACAGGTAGGGGAGTGTTTCTCTGAGAAGCTCCCTAAGCTCTCCTTCTGTCCCTCTGCTGGGTGTAAGAAATAGAGGGTTGGAGATAACCAGGGGCTGGCTTTATCACCTCTCCTTACTCATTTGCCACAAATTTCCAAGATAATTGGTACTTCATTTGAACCCAAATCTTGAGAATCATTTGATTGGGAAGCTTCATTTGTTCCTGAAAGTGTACATGAAGCAAATGTTGAGAAGGTTCAGGTAGCACTCTCTAGTGCCATTTCCAGAAAGGCCTAAGTTCTGACTGGTGAGGACTTCAGTCTCACTGAGACAGATGAGGTTCCATGCCCAGATCTGTCACTAATGGGGTTCCCTACCCAGCTCTGTCACTTAGGCTAACCTTAGTCTTGAAGCTCAGTTTGAAACAAACAAAACAAACAACAACAACAACAACAACAACAACAAAAAACAGGTTGCTAGTGGCTGAGAGGTAGGGAGGAAAGCTGGATCAGAAAAGCAAATAAACAAAAAAATGGTTGTCCACTGCCACTTGTGACTAGCAGCTAAGCATACTCTGGAGGAGAGACCATTGAGCTGATCCAGGCTGGTGGCTTGTTTTATGTGGGAGGCCAGGCTGGGCAACTTCTCCAGCACCCTACACCCCAGACCTTCTACTCCCACTGCCATTTTTTCCACTCTCTCAGAAATAAGGAAGAAGGAAGACTGGCCAGGTGGGTTATACCAAAGGAAAGAAATGCTTTTCGTGAGACGGCAATAACCCCATACAGGGGGAATTACCTGCCGAGAGTAATAGCACGAGAAACCTCACATCTGTCAGGGGAAAATGGTTTTTCAAGATTTTAAACTATGAAAAGAAACGTGCAGTGAAGTTTCCAGAAGAATAAGCTAAGCTTGTGGAAAGTGCTGAGGAAGGCTGGTCTATTCTCAGTGTCTCCCTATTTTTATGACTTACCTCAAGTCTTCCTCAGAAAGGAATGATTGGTCACAGTAGTGCTATGTGGAAAGAGCTGTCCCTGGGGGTATTCATGGCAAGGTCTCCAGGGATGTGCTCTGGAAGATGCGGAAAGCCCTGGATTAGCCCTGGAAATGTGGGTAATGACTGGGCACATGGATCTGCAGATGGTTGTACCTCCAGAACACATTTCAGAAACAGAGACATCAGTGCTGATTATGTGAAGATTTGCTGGAAACCGGTTTGTAAACCACATCTGGGTAGAGAAGGAATGCAAATGCCACAGACTCTACTCTTCACAGCCCTAGTGCTCCAGAGCTCAACAGTGGCATTCCTCCTGCTTGGCTCTGGAAGCCGGGCCGCCTCCAGGATCCCAGAACAAGAGCTGGAGGAGGATGGAGGAGCCTCTGTGAGGAGCTGTTCTGAGCCTACCAGAGAGAGAGCAGGCACCTTGAGCACAGGTTTTGGAGAAAGACATCTCTGAGATTCAACTGAGGTGCTTGTTGAACACTTGAGTCTTGTTTCACAGCGTTCCTTTCTGTACGCATTTGCCTCCTCTCCCATAGAGGGCCAATAGGGTTCTAGAGTCCTTGACTGGTTAATTGATGCCACTACCACCCAGCACAGAGCCTGGCATACCGTAGAGGCTCAGGAAGTATTCCTTGGTTGTAATCTCCCTCACTTTATGAAGCAAGGAAGATCAAGAACCACGTTGACTCAACAGAAGCCAGAGGCAGAGGGCAAGGACTGGGCGTGGCAGGTGGAGGTGTGGCTAGGATAAAGAACTCCCCATGGCCCAGTGGCTGATACAGGGTCTATCCCAGAGTCTGAAGCTCCTATCTACAGGGATCTGCTTCCTGCGGGATGTATAGCCAACACATCCCCAGAAACAGTGTGAGAGGATGGTTTTCGATTCATTTGCCCCACCAGGGGGTGATTTATGAGCTCATTCGTGGCCCTGCTGGGAAGACAGGTGGCAAGCCCGCTGAGAACAGTCAGATTCTTGCCCCCTTCAGAGCTCTCATTCACTTTCACTCAACAAGTATTTATGAGCTTCAGCTCTGCTCTCTACCGGGCATACCACAATAAACAAACCTGACAAAGAGCCCTGTCTGGTGGGGCTCAAAATTTAAATGCGGGAGAACAGACATGCTGCACTTGAGTGACATACCCCTCTAAGGGAGACATTACCCTTCAGGAAAGTTAGTTATAGGAGGAAAGAGCCACAAATGTAGCCGTTAGAGTGTGGGAAAAGAGAGTCCAATGTTGAGTCTGCCATTGGGGAATTTTGCAGGCAAATAGTGGCATCTACCGTGGTTGATTACAGGATAGAAATTTCAGCAAAGGGAGAAGACTTTTTTTATGTTAAGACAAAATTAGAGCTACCAAAGTGTGTGGTGAATTTATAGAGGGGCTCGGTGACCAAAACTGAGGGGACTAGAGCAGTATTGGAAAGTGAGCCAAGCAAAGTGCTAAAACAAGGGGAAGCTGCCAGAACAGAGCATTGCCCAAACCCCCAAAGCTGGGCCAGTGTTCCTCACAATCCAGGCTTCTTCATGGATGTTTTCCAAGTGGATTCTTCAGTACAGGTTTCCCTACAGGTTCTTGAGGAATGTTTACACTTAGTGGACACTGAAAGGTAAAAGGCACAAGAACTGATTTGGACAGAAAATTCAATGAGGAAAGCATCTAGTCAGGAATATGGAGAGGTTTCAGATAGCAGGAAGCAGGAAGTGGGTCTAACCAACCATCACTGCTGCCTGGTTCCTTCCTGCTTCCCAGAGATCCTGACCCCTGAGTAAGGCTGTTAAGGTCCATCCATCCATCCATTTGACCGGTAATGAGGTTCCACGACTCGAAGCATTGGCCACCAGCCTTGTTCAGTTCTTTAATGTCTCATGAAAGATCCACATCCTTACCCTGGGTGGGGTGGCTTGAAAGAGAACGGCCCCCACAGGCTCATATGTTTGGATCCCCAGTTGGTGGGACTGCTTTAGAAGGATTAGTAAATCTGGCCTTAATAAGTTGGAGATTTGTCAATGAGGGTGGGCTTTGAGGTTCCAAAAGACTTGTGCCATTCCAGTGTGCCCTTTCTCTGCATATCCCATGGGTCAAGATGTGAGCGCTCAGCTATTTCTGCTCTCTCCATCCCCATAGACACTAACACTCTGGGACCATAAGGCCAAACCAAACACTTCCTTCTATAAGTGCCTTGATCATGGTGTTCTGTCACGATAGAAATGTGACTAAGACAGGAGGGAAGCTGAATGCAGCTCAGCCAGGCTGAAAGTGCCTGGAATGAATAGAAAAGACCCACAGGCATTTTGAATCTTGTCTCCAGTGGCGACATGGCCTTATAGACAAGCTAGCCTTATCTGTAAGGGCCCACACGCTGCCCAGTTTCTATATCCTGGTATTGACATCCTGGTATTCTAGCTAAACATCAAGCTTCACCCAGATCCACCGAATCAATCTTTAGAAATACTAGAGCTAGAGCCTGCATTTTCTTTTTTTCCAGGCTGGGGATGGGATTTGTAGCCTCGAAGGTGCAAATCAAGTGCATTACTGCTGGGCTACGTCCTCAGCCTGAGTTTTATTTTTCTCTTGTGTTTGTTGGATTTCATTTTAACCTGGATTTTCTTGATATTTTGTGGGAATGGTTAGTGCTTTTCACCAATTAGTCCCTACCTCTTCTGATTCTTGGTGACATGTGTGCCTACTTGCCATTTGTGGTCGTTTGTGCTTGAATGTGGCCGTATGAATGGTTCCAATCCTGGTTCATAAGGAGAGCCTTTCCTAGTCTCGAGGCTTAGGCACTGAATTGCTGTATTTAAGTAGACTGTCCAAAGTTGCTTTTCCACTTTCCACTCTGGGCCTGTGGTTGTCCACACCAGGACTCCCTGGGTGAGCAAGTGGAGCAGAGCATCCTGCCTGGGGTGGACTTAAAGCCTGAGTGGAAATGGACAAACAAACAAATGTTTGAGGGAGCAGCACCTTGCATAGACAGGCAGATATCTATCCTATGGGGAGCTGTCAATATCTGGATCAGCATCCGGCAGGTATCTGGGGACCCCAGATGATCTCTCGGGTGCCTTCCAAATATGAACTGGCTTGTTTATGTAGGCAGACAGTTAGCTACCAGTGAGAAGATGTGAAGAGCCACTCAGTATGTGATACCTTCTTGGACCTTTCCATGGGGTGTGTGGCTGAGCTCTGAGGTGCAGAGGTGCTCACAGGGAGAGCAGCTATAACAGGGAGTGAACGAACACCCTGTTCACTTTCCAAGACTTACCTCACTAAAGGCAGCTGGAATATATATTTGGACCTTTCAACATTGCTCTGCACTTCCATTTTTACCAGAGCTGTTCAGCACCACAACAATTGGTCCAAGCCAATCTACTCCAAGGGTGAATAGCCATTTACCTGGCCTCATACTATTGCAGTTTGGCACTACACAGCCCACATTCTGTTTAAGATCTTCAGTCTTGCGGAAATTTGGACAGTTACCCTGCAAGCCCCCTTACTTCTTTTCAATAATGTCACCATGAATCTAAACTCCCCACAGCCCATCCGGATGCATCCTTGGCAAAGCTAAGATTCCAGCTCTTTCTGTATGCTCTGGCTCAAGTCAGAACAAATAAGCCCCCAACAGCTTCTGTTCTGCAGAAAGTGGTTTACAGATTTCAACATGCTAGCCAAAAAGGAAAAAAAAAAATCTATTCTCAGCTCAATTCCTTTGCCAGCTCGATAGGCATCAGCAGAGATGGGGGTTCCAGCAGAGCTGTGCCACCCCTGAGCTGGTTTTGAGCCTCCCAGCTCCGCCACTTGAAGGCATCCAGGTTTCCAGGCGCTGGCAGTGAAGCCACAGTCTGTCACCCCCGGGGCTGCTTTGAATTTTCCTGCTCTGACAACTAGACAAGATGTCTTTTGAAGGGTGTTTAATACTTGGGTGGTTTGTTTTCAAGATAGACGAGTCCCAGAGCAGAATTGCTTCAGGAAACATTACATGTTGGAGATGACTCTGTGTCCAATGAGAAGAGTCTACTTAAAGGGTTGTCAAGTTAGACACTCCTTGTCCTAACCTTTAGCTGAAGGTGGGCAACAAAGAACTTAATGGAATCTTTTTGGGAAAATGGTAGAAACTCTAAATTTGCTTTGGTCCCTGCTCATACAAACTATTCTCATGTAGCTAAAAAGAAGACACCTTTGGGGTGAGCTCCCTGCCTGAATGTCCTTCCTCTGCAGCCTATTGACAAAGAGAACTACAAATTCACCACCCTCTGCCCTCCCTTGGGTCTTAGAATGTTCTAGGTCGCAGGGCAAAGGTGTTCTAGAAACAATTAGCTCTTGGAGCAATACACAGGGGAAAAATAGAGCACAAAAGATTTTAAAATCTATAACTAAGATAGTTTGGGGAGGAAATGAAAACGTGAGGTGTCCAACAAAATCAGTGGAAGGGAAGAGAAGGAAGGTAAATTTGGAGACAGAGTCCTGGGTGCCAGGAATACAGCATGAAAAATGTCAGGTTTCTTGTTTTACCTATTTGCTTTGGCACAGGAACCATAGCACCAGAAATTCTTTCTCTTTATTTAGATTGAAGTTGAGTCCCCAGAAAACTTATATGATAGCAGCCATTTCCCCGAGCAGGATTTATCCTCCCGACAGGACAACTTAGCCCCTGAGGGAGTAGGGTCACCAGGACTGAAAGGAACGCTCGGCGCCTTGCTTCCACGGTTTTCCTCACCTGGGGAAGTGGGGAGAAAAAGAAACAGGGATGCCTAAAGTGGCTCACTTTGCCTCTCCTTTTCAGCAGCCTTCTCATTAATTTCGTCTTAGTAAGCTGTGTGAGAGCAGATCGCCCTTAACAGAGCTCAGTTTTACAGGACTTGGGCTTTTTCTGCCAAGGCCAACCAACAGCAGGTGGAATTCAGGGCTTTCCACACGTTGGGCTTTGAAACAAGCTCCGATTTTGAGCTGTGTGGCTCGAGGAGGCTGATAACATGATAGTAATATGATTGTAATATGAAATGATAGTAAAAGTGCCCCTTGTGATTTTGTCTAGCTCGAACAATCCACTCCACATTACTGACTGCCCTATATTCCCAGCTCAGTTCTCTAAAATGCCCGATTCAAAATTATACCAAAAAGTCAGACATAGCACCTAATGTGGGGGAAATAAAGATGAAAAAGAATTATAATAAATTTTATAGATCAATACTTTACGTAAGACTGGAAATGACATTTTAAATATGTGTAGCAAAGTACACTTTTGAAACTATTCAGGAAGTTTCATTCTGATAACCCGTGATTCCTCTAGGACTAACCTAGCATGTCAGTAAGTTTAAATGAGCGGTTTTAATTTTGTGTATGTGTTTTATTTTGAAAATTGAATTTTTATGTTTTCAATGTAGTTTTTTTTGTTTTTGTTTTTGTTTTTGTTTTTGTTTTGCTTTTGAAACAGTGAAGGAATTCTTTATGCAGCTTAGAAAAATTATCCCCACTCTCACTGCTTTCAAACAATGGGTAATTCAAATGTTTGATCCATCCAATCTAAAATTAGATCCAATTTCTCCATTAGACATAGGTCATTGGGTGAAGTCATGTCACTTGTCAGCAAATCTACCAACTCCCAAAACTGAGGCCAGATCCTCTTGGACTCTCTTACCAGGTAGCGGCAGCCATTACTTATCTTGGAGCAGATAAAAGAGGTCCCAAGGGGAAGACGAGCACTTGTGAATACAAGGTCAACTCCCCTTCTGTGCCAGGTCTTATTTGTTGTTGACCTTGGAGAATCTCAACTTTTATTTTTTAGGAGTTCTGGTAAACTACAGGACAAGCTCCATGGAACTTCAAACCCTCTTCCTCAAAACTTAATGGTTCAATGTGTTGTAGAACGTTGGCTGGACAGGACA
This sequence comes from Peromyscus melanophrys, assembly GCA_902168415.1. Taxonomy (NCBI): domain Eukaryota; kingdom Metazoa; phylum Chordata; class Mammalia; order Rodentia; family Cricetidae; genus Peromyscus; species Peromyscus melanophrys. The sequence continues at coordinate 18,931 of CABHPR010144031.1, read as the reverse complement.
GGTGTGGCCAAGATGATTGACATGAGGCTGGGGTCTAGGATCTTGAAAAGGAGGGATGTGGATGGCTACCTAAGCATCTCAAGGCCAATATTGGAACCCAGCCAAACCAGAAAAAAAGAGCACAGAAAGTGAAGCCTTCTATCTGGATTGAACCCTGTCTTTTAATAAACTGCTTCTGATATAAGACTTGAGCACTTTCTTTTGCGTGTGTGTGTGTGTGTGTGTGTGTGTGTGTGTGTGTGTGTGTGTGTTCTAGAACTAGCTCTATAGACCACCAGGCTGGCGTTGGACACAGAGATCCTCCTGCCTCTGCCTCCCAAGTGCTGGGATCAAAGATGTGTGTGCCGCCGCCGCCACCGCCGCCGCTGCCGCCGCCACCACCACCACCACCACCACCGCCGCCGCCCGGTGAGCACATTCTTTAAGAGGAACCAAGAGTAGAACTGGATTCTAAGTTCCTGGGTGACAGGAAAGGTTCAAGGCTGGGAAAGGGCTAACAGCCCCCATAGTGAGGGCAAAGAGCATAAACACCACCTTGCTTCTCCAAGTACCATCTTACAGACACTAACAATGTTCCAAACCGTGCATCCCAGCCATTCACTCTCTTCAGTTTGCTTCCTTGGAGAATTCTAACATGGCCTTTTAGAAGCTGTGCCTTTGTGTTGCAAGAGATGTGGGGATTGCATGTGGTAAGGAAAGAACAAATCAAGGTGAAGTTTGGAATGCTGTTTGAGCAAGTATCCGTGGAAGTAATTATGCCCATCCCTGACTCTTGCCTATAGAAAACCCCAGAGCACACACCACCTGCCTCACATCCTTTGGCAGCTCATTCATTGTTCTAAAGCCAGCTTCCCACCCCAGCCCAGCCTCTGCTCACCAGCTGCTGACAAATCCTGTGGCTAGCACACAGGGGTGGAAGGCTTCCATGCCGTTTACACATGAGCCTGTGGCTTTGAGAAGTCTGTCTTTTCATATGGGGGCATTTGATGACTAAAGAATCTTAACTCTCTTAGCCCCAGGGAGTTAGGAGCTTTTGCAGGTGAGAAAGACCAGGCTTGTCTGCTGAGTAAGTTCTAGGAGCTTCCTTATCCATTTCACTGAAGCCTGCAGTTCCACAACTATACATGTAGTAAGTCAAATCAGAGGGACATGATTTAACACTACAGCTGTCACAGAAAGAGACTCACAGAAAGCTAGGCCCAGATGTGCCACAGCCTCTTACAGCATGTCCAATCTTCATAGATTCTCCCTGTTTCCTACTTACATGGCTCAAACTTGCTCCTGATCTTTCCTTTGCCTGAATGCCAGCAAGCGTCATCATCTTGACCAAATGCAGCCACAGAGCATGGTGATAGTCTGCCCTCTGGAATTCTTCCTCACTGCAGAGCTACCTGTCCACACCAGCTCCTCACCAGGCCACAACCTTGGTTCCTTCTGCTTCCTGGACTGTCCTGCCCTCACCCCAGCAAGCAGTCAATTAGAGAGAGACACAAGCAGGACTGCCCCGCCCACCCTGCTCCTCCAGCCTCTGCTTTCTGCTCTTGGGACCACAAGGCCCCTCCCCGGATCCCACATACAGGAAGAGAGTTATTCACAGCTGCAATCCTCCAAGTGTGTCCCTGGGTCTGCAGTGTTCAATTATCTGGGAATCTGTGAGAAAGACAAAATCCCAAGCCCCAACCTAGACCCGTAGGTCTCGAATCAGAAATGCTAGGTTAGGGTCCAGAATTCTGGTTCAACAAGCTTGTCAGCTGATTCTGATCATTTCCAAGGTCTGATTATTAACATTTCTACTAGTTGCCTGGTATGTTTGATCTGGGTTGCACGGGTTGAGAAATAATTTTTCTATACCAGGCACTGGAAAGCTGTAAGCAATAATCCAAAAATGGCCCACCATCTATCTGGTTTTGTAAGTAAAGTTTTATTGGAACATAGTCACCCTCAGTAATTTACATATCTATGGCTGATTTCTTGCAACATATAGCAGATTTGAACAGTTTCCACAGTGACCATATGTCCCACAAAAGTGAAAATCTAGCTAGAAAAGGTTCTGGGGTGCCTACTCTGCCCAAGCATATCCTAGCTGCAACCAGCCATGTGATACCTTCAAATGGAATTTCAACCATGTCATTTGTAATGACCCAGTGGGGGACTGGGGACACTTTTCTGCCCCAAAAAGAAATCTTTATGATCACTGTTTCTTTCTATAAAGGAAATACACAAGGACCTTGTTCTCAACGCCTGTAAGCACATCTCTAGCTGAGATCAGTGGGATCTGCTAAAGGCTGGCACAACGGGGTTCCCTGGGCCAGCTCAGGCCTGAGGGTTGCAGGTGCTCAGGAATGGCCAGGCAGAAATGCTGATCTGTCAGTTGGCAACAGATAGGGCTGTTTTTTTACTAATCATGCATTTGTTGTTTTGAGTACAAGTGGGGAAGGCAGATTATTTTGTAAGGTACTCATGAATCTCCTAGATCAACACATTTACCAAATGAAAGGTTTTTGTATCAATGGTGCATTCGATTGGGTTAGATCCAAAGGAAGATGGTTGCCTTTAGCGGCCAAGAAACTCCAGTTTTCATTGTTACCTCTCTCTACAGTGACTGAATATGCCTTCTTCTGACTTCCCAGCTTGGGCTTTTCTATAGGAAGAGCAATCTAGCCGTCAGGAGCCCCGAGCACAGTGTTACATCAGCCGTGGGGCTGAATCACATGCCCCAGTGTCTGGTAGTCATCAAGGGCATTCTTCACCTTGAACAGGAGGTATTTCCCCCTTTCTTAAGAAATACAGAAAATGGGAATCACCTCTCGGAGAGCAAGGGCGGGCTATCAAGAAAGGGCTGTGGTAGAGCCTCTGGCATTTCCACACCTGATGGAAGCCTACCCTTGTCTTCTCTGTTGGAGGGGCTGTGCGTGTGCCTCGGCCTCAACCCTCAGGGCTGATTTCCCCACTGGTACAATAAGGAACACTGTGTCTACGTCAGAGTCACCCAAATCAGATCGGTGCATTCCTCACGTGGTTAGGGGTTCTCAATGTTGCTTCTCCCTGAAGTTTGTACTTTTCCTTTCCTGGTTTCAGGCTCCTTTGCTTGGTGGCTTTAGAAAACTTAGCAGAACTCAGAAAAGAGATGATTTTGCTAGGTGGAGATTGAGACACTTTAAGAACCCCCACATACACACACACACACACACACACACACACACAATTCAAGGAAGTGCTTCATCTATCCATTGCTGCTGAGTAGTTCTCATCAAACTGCTTCTTCCTAAGCTGGATGTGTCTATAAAATGTGACAGGAGGACTTGCCAGCCAGAACACGAGGAATTGAAGCATGACCTAACCACAGAGGATGGAAACCCCAGTTTAAACACAACTCTTAACAGGATAGGAGTCCAGATTTGCCTCCGTCACTGAATGGACAAGTTGTTTTTCCTCCAGGATTCTTTGAGAGTAAAGTAGCCCCAACTGCACTTATCCTTTCCAAAGAGCCCTGTGACTCTGGTGGGATAAGAGACCAATGATACATGAGAGATAAGAGCAAGCATCAAAAGATAATCTTGTGGTTTGTAGTTGCCTGATAACTTACTGGTCATTAAAATAATCCCTTTTTAATAAAGAGTTCTTATGATCTCTAGATATAAAACCATCTTATAAAAGGCTTTGCTATTGAGGGCTGGGCCCACTGTTCTCAAAGAAGTAGCTCAATTAGTTTAATGAAAAGAAGAGCCACGGTCTTGGTATGTAACATGAATTCCTCAGGGTGCTACCGCTCACACACAGCTCCTCAGAAAGAATTTCCCATCTACCTTCTAAAGTCATCTTTCTCTCTAGACACTCTCTGCCCCATTCTCTGTTTTATCTCTTGAAATGAAAGCCATTTGCCGCTTAAGAGTCAGGACATTTCCTTAGAAATACATTGTTGGGTATGTTGACCATTGTGTGAGCATCACAGAGTGTTTATACAAACAAAAATAGCTATGATGTCATGAGGTACTATGCTTCATGGTACCAACATTGTGTATATTGTGTATTTGGTCCATCATTGACCAAAAAGCCACCAGATAGCATAAATCTGTATGAGGTATGTTTACCTGATTGCTTGCTTATTGTCAGTTTCTCCAATCAGAAGGAAAATGTCTCTTTTTTTATTTTATTTTTGGTGCCTTCAAGGGGCTAGAGTAGTGTCTAAGGAGCCATCATATAATTATTTGTTGATGAAATTAGAAAAATCTCCCTAAACCCCTTTATAAAATCTACTTATGACTTTGTGTCCTATTTTATGCCTGGCATGCTGAGACATGCCTCTAATGGCAGCCCTTGGAAGCACAGGCAGGGCCGATCTCCATGAGTTTAAATCCAGCCTGTTCTGAACAGTGAGTACCAGGCCAGTTAAGGCTCCGTAATGTGACCTTATCTCAAACTCCAAAAAATAAATATAATAATTTGTGTACTATTGCAAAAACAAGTGTTTCAACCCAAACTGATTCAGTAAGTCACTTGTTTTAGAAAGACTTCTGCATTTATGGTTATTTATTAGCTCATTTCTGATTGATACACCTTTTATTTACAGCTTTACTATCCAGGCTCAGTCAGTCTATTTATGAATGTAATCACAACGGTGGGTTTCATTTTCTTGCTCCTATTCTCAAAAGAATTTTGAGACACTATCTGATTATGGAAGTTCCTGTCTATTCCCAGATCCCTAGGTCGGGGACAGTGAGATGGCGCAATAGTTAAAGACTCTTGCTGCCAAGCCTGATGACCTGAGTTCAATCCTAGATCCCATATGTTGGAGAGAGATAATCCCTACAAATTGTTCTCTGTGTATGGAGAGAGAGAGAGAGAGAGAGAGAGAGAGAGAGAGAGAGAGAGAGATGTTAGGTAGGTAGGTAGATAGATAGATAGATAGATAGATAGATAGATAGATAGATGATACGTAGATAGATATGCAGGTAGATAGATGCAATTTTTAAAAATAGAGATATTCTTAAATTGCTAATTTAAAAAAATTACATCTGAGCAAAGACTTCACGTGTTAAGACAGTCATAGGATTTTTTCCCTTGTTATCAAATGTAAAACCATCCCTACATTCCTGATAGAAATCTGATGCAGTTATGAGACATTAACCTTTTCTTTTGGGGTTGAACTTAATTTGTTAATATGTCACTCTTTATCTTGGCATCTATTTTCATAAATGACATTGGCAGCAAATTTCTTTTCTCACAGTGTCCTTGTCTAATACAATTATCGAGCTGTGCCAGCCTTTAAAAATGTGATAATGTTTCCTCTTTCTATTTTCTGGAAGTTTACACCAGACAGGTGTGAGTTCTCCCTTGGTAGAATTTGCTGCTGAAGCCACATAGGCCTGGACTTCTCCTGTGCTCTGTGAGAACTGAGATAAGCCACAGCCCATTTTGAGTTGATTTGGGGACTTTAGAGAATCCAGATCTTGACTGCAGTCCTTTTGGGAGCCAGCGTGCATTCAATTTGCCCTTAGTTCTGCAATTTAGCTACTCCGAGTTCCACACGAGTTGTACGGAGTTTATACAGACAACCACCATCATCCGAAATTCAGGTTTTATGCCCTCAGCCTGCGAAGGATCCCAAAAGTACTACTGAACTCATTGCTTACCCTTTGAGAATCAGAACCAACCTATACCTCACTGATAGCATAAGCACTCCAAAGCCAAGCTCTCTGATCTGGGTTCCAGCCTCTCCCAGATGGTGATTCAGATTCTACACTGAACTGTTACCATCTCAAGCCTTCAAACTGATGTACTTTATCGTCTCCACATTCTAAGCTTAGTTGGATTGCTTGTCTGGGCTGCTTAGACACTATTACCATACAGCAGTAACTCATAGCAAAACGCAGGCCGTTTGACAGAGGCGGAAGCCGGACTGTGCACACAGAAACAGTCAGTGCTGGTTCTGTCTACAAGCACAGTTAATGGGTCATATTTCAGTCTGGGCTCTCACAGAGGAGCAGAAGTTCAGTGGCGAAGAGGAGGAAAGGTTGTTTCAACAAAGAGAACAGAAAAAAAAACAAAGGGAAATGCCGACATGGTGAGAGCAATGTGGCGGGCTAGTGAGGAGGGCAGCTACCTGACAGAAGTAGGCTCCCAGCACTCCATTTGTCAAATTACTCAGCTTTCGGCTTCTGCCATCACCCGGGAAATAGTGACGATAATATTTTCTCCCTCTAAAGACATCTTAAAAGAGATGTTGCCTATAAATTCTGTAAGACAAACTTTGTACATAAAAGCCATAAATAAATAAATAAATAAAAAAAGGACATTAGGATGTAGGAAAGGGGGCGGCAAAGGAGAGGGAGCCCAAATTTTCTTCTCTTGTGTTTTAGCTGCTTACTTAAAAATTTTAAAAGACACTATTAGGCCCATCCAGCATTGGATAGAAAGAGAAATGAGATGAGGAAATACCCCAAACAGGGTCTCTAGACCAAACCATACCACATGGGATGATGAGGTCCACATACAGACCCCGCAAGAAGACTGCTTCAAAGACAGCAGCACTCACTTGGAGGCCAGCACTGAATTATTAAGTAATGAGACGTTACTCTAAAGCTGTACTGAAGATTTTTACCCCTCAAGTCCATCCCATGCCTGTTTATCTCTCAGCTAGTCTCATCTCTATCAGGACGTCCTTTGTCTTCCCTGATGACTGCTCACTTTTGTCAGGGCGCCATTCTCCTGTGGAACCTTCTTCTAACCCTGCCCTAGCCACTTCTCTGCACTCGTTAGTTTCATATTCCTTCCTGCTAAGCCTTTTCTACCTGTTATTTCAATCTACCCTATCTGTCAATCTATGGGACAGTCTTTTTCAGCATGGCGGTCGCGATGCATATCCCTCTGTGGTAGAACAGAGGACACACTCTCTCTCAATGAATGTTTGTGCTAGACTGTTATAAATAGCCTGTGGGTAACAGGACAAGTGGTAAGGTCTTATTTCTCTCCCCATTCCTTCTTACCAAAGAAGGCTGAAGACAGTGTTTAAGATAAACAGCAAGAACAGGTTAAGACACATGTGATTAAGTGTTCATCTGCACAGACTGAAAATGCTTGCCACAGCGGCACCTGGAAGACATTAAAGACAGGGGCGTCTTCTTGTCTTTAACACCTCCTCTTCCAGCTGAAGAGGCTCCATAGCTTGGGGTGAGAACACCTACCTTCAAATCAAATGGTCAGGGTGTGAGCCTCACTCTAGACTCTTCAAGTCTCTACTCTGCAAAGTCAGCCAACCTCTGAAACATTACATTAGTTAAACACCCATGAAACAACACCTACCCTGCCCACTTCAAATGGGAGTAATGAATACAGCAGGTTCAAATGAGATGGTGCTATATAAATACATGATTTTTAAGAGATAGAATTTGACTTACACTAGGGGAGAAACAAACTTGAAATAAACACTCCATTTTTATGAACTTCACTACCTCTCTGAGCTAAGTGTCCCCGAAGATGCTAGAATAAGACATGTTGTTTTTGCCATGTTCTAAAATGGGCCCACAAGAGTGCAGTCTATTTTCAAAGGTGGGTTTCAGAACTAGCAGAAGAAGTTGAGTAAAGATAAGAACAAAAAGCCTTGGACGTGTGTCAGCCAAGAGATTATCACACCATGCTGATTCTGGGCAGAGGAGAAGTGAATAGAGACCTTCTCAGATGACTTATTCAAGGGCGGCAGCTGCCTCCACAGCCTTGTGTCGACTTCCAACTTAGCTGAACATGGAGAAGACAGCCTGTGGGACTGAAAGGGGAGAAAAGGGATGTCTCCAGCCAAATCACATGGCAAGGTTGAGCACATTGTCTTCTATGGATGAGGTTAATCTGTTCGGCTCCATGTTGCCTCCTAACTAGCCCCCAAGCAGTCCCTGCACTTCCCCTACCAACTTCTCTGATGTCTGTGCATGCTTCTATTTACCAGCTTTGTTCTGTTCTCACATCCAAGAAAGATGCAGTGAGAGTTCCTGCTACAGTGCTCGCTCGATGAAACTTGGAAGTGGCTCAGGATATAAATGAATGTAGTAATTATATGTCAATCATCTAGTGTTATTGAAAGCAGCTCACTCCAGACATGGGAATATTCCTAAATAACCAAGAACAGTGATTTGTGAGCAGTTTTTAAAAGCAACTTCTCGTTAGTTCCATGCCATTCTGTTTCAGTTAACATTCAGATACCAAGCAGAACTTCTCTAAATTCATTTGCTGAAGCTTCTTTGTTCACAGTGTTGGGTTAACAGTCTTGCGTGTTTTAACTCCATGTGTATTGTGATTGTAAATGCTCACCAAGCATAGTCCAGGGTTCATTTATTGAGATAGATGTCTTGTTCCTCCTTCTGTGCTACTTAATAAATTTTCATCCACACTTGCAGTCACAAAATCATGCACTATGATTTGTGAAGACTATTAGTGCCAATGAATTGTTCATAAAAGAAAGTGGGTATTGCAATTTCTGGTGTGTGTGTGTGTGTGTGTGTGTGTGTGTGTGTGTGTGTGTGTGTTTCCTTGCAAAGAAAACATTAGGTTCTGAATTTACAATAAACGTTCCCAGAGCAGGATTTTTTTTCTGTTGGGAAGGTCACTTTCCCAGGTATAAATACGTGTTCTAAAAATGTATGCAGAATGAATGTACCCATGAGCATAAATGGGCAGTCGTGTGACTGCCTCAAATGCTCAGGAAAGGCGACCCCTCCTCCTTCCTACTTCATGTACGTTAGCATGTATGAAAGTCCCCACTCAGACCCACCCAGAGATGGTGCTTCAGTCAATAGTCAATGGAGTCTACACTAGTATTCCAAAGAAATTGAGTGACAGTGTACCAAGAATAGGTGAGAAGCATTACAGTAACCCAGTAGGTTCTTTAAAACCATATTGCGCATAAGCCTTGCTTTGGATTCCTTTGAAAAGCTGAAGGGCATTCTCTCTTACTGGGGCTTGTTTGCTTTTCTTCTTTGAAGCCGTGGGTTGGCTGAGCCTGGATGATTGCTAGTTCTTGGCCAGCACTACTCTTGCTAACTGTAGGTAATGAAAGCTATTTTTCAACAGATAGATTATGGAATGCAAGACCTGAAAGGACACATCCAACTGAACTGCTTGTGACCATGGATAAGTTTATGTTCTTTGCTTCTTATCTATTTCTTGCCCTGTACATGTTAACTTAAAATATAAAGGTTGTTTCAAAGCATGTAAAGTAGAAGTAAAACAAAAAGCATTAACTACAGAAATTCCAAAAAAAAAAAAGGGAAAAAACAAACTGTTTTGTTCTAAGGTCTTTTTTACCTTACTTTTATTAAGTGTGTTCTTTGACAATTTTATACCTGTATACAATGCATTTTGATTGCTGTCTCTTCCACCCTCTCTTACTTGCTTCCATCCTTATCAACAACCCCCATCCTCCTTACTAATCTGTTTCCAAGATTTAGGACTTTTGGTTTGGTTTGTGATTCATTCACTTTAACCAGGGCCATTAGTGTGGCCATTTGGCTGGATCTCTCCATTGAGGCCTAGTGGACTCATCAGTGGGGACACAATTGAAGACAATGATTTCCCCCTGTCTGAGCCTATCTAGACTCCTCCAAGCCCCTCCTTCACCCATGTCTAACTGTTGATAGACCCATTCTAGGGCAGACCCAATGCAGGCATCCACAGCTATTTTGCTTTAATAATTATAATATGTATGACTTCTTACTCAGGAAACGGCGTTTCTCAGAACTTCTCCAGTCTTCTGACTTTTGCATTCTTTCTGCCCCCTTTTCTTTAGTATTCCCTGAACCCCAGAACCAGTGATATAAATGTCTTATTTGAGGCTAAGCCCTCATCACCTACTCATTCTCAACACCTTGTGCAGCCATGAGTCTCTATATTCACCACTATTCACTGGAAAGGAAGGCTTCTCTGATTAAGACTGACAGTAGCATTTGTCTGCGGGCATAAATGTAAGTAGGAATTCTGATGTTATGCCAGTTTAGCTAAATGATAGTATTTAGTTCCCTGCTAGAACCTATGGCCTCACCTACCAGGGGATTTGGACCAAGTTTACAGTACGAGGCATGGATTCTTGCCTGTGGAGTGGACCTCAAATCCAATCAGAAAGTAATTGTGGATTAGGTAGGGGTTTTATTGTTGTGATAAAACAGTATGACCAAGGCAACTTATAAATGGTTCCAGAGGGATAAGAGTCTTTCCCTGGCAGGGAAGCTTGGTGGTTGGACTAGAAGCTGAGAGCCCGTGTCTTGAGCTATAAGCACAAGGTAGAGAATGGTGTGATATTTTAGAAACTTCAGAGCCAGCCCCCCTATGATGTACTTCCTCCAGCAAAGCCACACCTCCTAAACAACAGTGCCACAAGCTGAGGACCAAGAATTCAAATGCCGGAGATCATGGGACTAGTTCATTCAAACTACAAGTTGGTTACTCCCATACCTGTAAAGTCACTGGTGTACAAATGGGCACATCTTGCCTAGCAGGTTGGTCTTGTGGTTAAGGTTTAAATGTTAAACTTAAGATAATCAAACTATAAAATTTATCTCTGAAACAGTGATATATAACAGGACAACCACGTCCATCCTTTCATTCTTTCAACCAGAATAAGGCAAACATTTCTCACCTAGCTCTGCTTAAATACACCGCATTTACCAAAATGCTTGTTCCGGTTTGTTTTCTGGTGCTGTGTTAAAATACTGACCAAAAGCAGCTTGGGGAGGAAAGCGTTATTTCATCTAACAAGTTACAAGCCATCTTTGCAGGAATGCAGGGCAGAAGCTCAAGACAGGAATCTAGAGGCAGGAACTGAAGCAGTGACCATGAAGGAGCACGGATTGACCTGCACCAACAGGCTGTTCTTCAGTAGCATGCTCCTGATAGACTGGACCAGGATGGATGAAACAGATAGAAACTATAAAAGCCAGGATGCGGAAGTCTTGCACAGGCTCTGTTTAATGCCAAGCAAGTTTATTAAGAAGTACAGCATCAATTAATAAAGTATTGTACTTATTGGCTTATGACCATGTCTGTGATTATTGTCAAATGCCAATGCACAGTTAAAAGATTGTATGTATTGTTATTATTATTTTATGTAATGGAATCAATGCATCTATTCAATATATGTATAATTCCTGAAAATTGGAAAAATTTATAAATACAGCTAAGCATGTTTTCCTAGGGAGGATAGACTACAACTAGGAAATCAGAAGTTTTCATGACTTGTGTGTATTTCAGTGATTCTAAAAAAAATAATAAAATAGAGCTTGGAAGTGTTTGCACCATTTTAAAATTAAATTTAAAGAGCATACAATTTTAAAAAAATACAGCATCTTATACACTATATCCAGGGTAGAAATAGGACAAAGTCAATAGAAACTATCATACAATGGGACAGAGTCAGCAAGAAGTTAATTATACAGTGTTTCAGAGAGAGAACACAGGATATCTCAAGGATTTTAGGGACCATCACATAGTGGCTTTGGGACTGATAACCATATCCCATCCAATGAGAAGAGTTGGGTTCTCATGGTCCTCTAGAGCTCCCTCAAGGCCCTGGCCCCAGGACATCACTGACTCTGCCAAGCTTATTCTTGGATTTAGAGAAAGAGCTGTGTTCCTTCTCCATACATGGGGCCTCAGAGAAAAGCTCCCAAGACCCTGGCCCCAGCCTATTACTGGCTCTGCCAATCATGTTCCTGGTTTTAAAAAAGGATCTACATTCCAACTCCACACATCAAGGCCTCAACACTGAGCAAGCCCTTAGCTTGCTCTCCATGGCTTGCTCAGCCTGCTTTTTTATACCATTTAGAATCACCTACCCAGGAGTTGCACCACCCACAATGGACTGGGACCTCCAACATCAATAATTAATCAATCAAATGTCCCCTGGAAATATACATATAGACCAGTCTAATGGAGGTAATTGAAGTTTCCTGTTCCCAAATGACATTTGTTTGTGTCAAGTTAACAAAAACTCACCACCACAATGTCCAATCATGACTTACCCTTACTAGTCAGATAAACTATCAACTATTTCAACCTATCCCTTTCTGCGGTGACTGTATCCTCCCTCCATTTAATAGGACCAAAGAACTGCTGGAAAGCTCTCAAATTTTCAAGCAGATCCACAATTTACTAAAGTACGCAGCCCCATACTGCTTCAGGTTTACTGGGTTAGCTTTATCTGTTCCGGTATATATTTGACAGAAGTATTCATCTTTTAACATTTCTAGTCACAATTGTTTTAAAAAATGGATTGGACAGCAAATAGCAAGCAACATTGGGAATGAAAGGACTCAGGGTGGTAGGTATGGTATTTTAGCTCTGGCATCCAAATAACCAGCTACTTCGGCTCAGATTTCTATCATCTTAATTAGGACAGGCAACGTAATAACACAACTAAACACATATGGTAAGAATCATAAAACATTTGGGATAGCTTGGCTGCTGATTCCTATTTGATGATATTTACTAGGCTATATTGACATGTACGTGAGAGGTTGTAATTATCACTGTACCCTAAGGCAAGAGAACAAGGACACCCTGACTCCCAGGACCAGCGCTAAGGACTCAGAATGGGGTGTCCTTTCACAAAGTATTCAAGAATAGGGTGTTGACCAGTGACGGGTGGGTGGAATCCTCACTTGACACTTGCTAGCTAAGAAACCTGAATCTGTCACTAAAACTGTCTCAATATCCACCTCTGGTAAGGCAAAGAAGATACCAACTCACCGTTGTTATTTATCAGGAATAAATAAATGAGGTGGTGTATGTAAAGAACTTGACCCAGGGTCTCTGTAAAGAATGTACCTATGAGGAGCTAGAGACTGACAGTGCTGACTTGAGTCTGCTTACACTGCAAAAGTCTGGGCCGTCTCTGTGTTTAATCCACACTAATGGAAGAAAGGCTTCCGAGATGGCACGTGAGAAGCGAAGATACCTTTCTGAAGAAATGGAATTACCTTCCATGCTGTTAGCACAGTACCTGCCTCCTGTGGAGTACAATGGGTGGACTCTTGACAGCTGATGGGAAGATGCCTGTTGCCCTCATTTCTCGTCTATAAAGACATTAAACACCCCTTTGCTCTGGTGTATTAATAATCTTGCCCACTTACGAATAATGGTTGTGACTCCCAAAGACCCTCCTACTGCAAGGTGAAATGGAGACTCTTTATTCCTCTCCCTCCTGTTTATTCTTCTCTTGTATCTGTCCCCATCCTTGAGAATCATTACTGCACTCTTACATAAGCACCCAGGAAGGGGGTGGGGTGGGGGATAGACCAGTGCATGCTTACGATGTGTATGTTTCAGCTTATTCACAAGCAGCCCTTTGAAAAACAGAATGTTGGTGTATGGTCTGCTTGTTGTACAGTAGATCATTGTCAAAGTGTTTGTATTTTGTACTTTAATTAGAAAAACAAAGCACTTTTGAGAGGCATTGTTTTTAAAAATGCGTGTCTATGAGGCTCGTATTTTATTAATTATAAAACTCCTCGAAAGGTAGAAATATTCTGAAGAAGAGATTTGAAATACAAATGTATGGGCTCCGGGCACTTTCTTCTTGCAGTACTGTGCTTGTCTCCTGGGCAGGTTTTGGCATCTATCCCCTAGAACCGAGCAATAGCCTGCTCTGCTTCAGGACTGATGCTCACACCGGCCATTCAGGACCGGGATATATTCTCTCTATTGCTCCTTCCCCACCCCCACCTCCTGCTCCCATGTTTTCTCTTGAATGCCTCCTCCTTTGTGCACATCAACTCTACAGGCACCCGGGGGAACTTAGAGCTGACTACATTCCTACTTAGCTTAGATTAGTGTTTTACAGGATTATTTTCCCGATGTAAAATTTACATCCGCCTTCATTTCCCCCTTTTACTAATAAACACATGCAGCACCCCAAAGTTATTTGTTGCCAAAGACCCTGCAGTCAGTGTGGTGTTTTGGTCATCCTTGAGTGTGCCGTCCGGAATGGTCACACTCACACACACACACACACACACACACACACACACACACACACACACGTCACCACCACTACCCCAGGAAAACATAGGGAAAATACTTTGCAGAAACAACCCCACCTTCTGTTTCGGGGTGCAGACGGCAGTATGGGGAAGAGGTTGCTGACTTAGCTGGAGTGTGTGTGATTGAAGAATCTGGGACATGTGGGGTTCTCCTGAAAGAGGAATTTCCCTCAGAGAGTTTCCATCCCTCCTATAAAGACAAACTATAGACCAAAGGGATGAAATTGCCATGCAAACAGCTGGCGTTGACAGGACATGGCAAAATCACTTCAAAGAAGATTCATGTGCTTTTTCCAGGCCTGACGACACAAACCGCGAGACCAGAACGGCGGAGGTGAAAGGCCCAACTTCTTTAAGGAGTGGAAGCTCATTGTGAACAGGCCCACCCCCTTCCAGTGTTGCCAAAAGCTGTTCTTGAATCAAATCTGTCCTGTACAGGCAGAACACAGATATAACAGGTTTTCTCTCTGGAACAATTTTCCATCACAAAAAAGGCAGGAAAAAAAAAAAAAAAAACATTCTGTTGCAAAGCCATCTGCAATCTACCATAACAAAAATGACTGTCCCGCCTTCCCAACACAAGCACTTCCTTCGGGTCTGTCACCCACCCCTGAGGGCCAGCAGATGCTCCCTGGCCACCCTCCTCATAAGGGACTCCCTCTTCGGTGGCCATGGTTCCAAACACCTCCGAGTTGTGGTGAATCCATAAATAACTCTTCCCATGGTTCCCAAATGTGAACTGCTCATTCGCTTTATTTAATGCCTCCCGGGGAGGAAAATGAACTGTCTGTCAGTGATATTCAAAGGGGAAGACAGAGATTACAGAAGACGGACATTAGTGCCACAAATGTCTGAATTCCCAAGGATGTTTCCCGCTTTGGTCTCCCTTCACTGGACAAGCATGTGATTCTGGAGCCCATGAAGCTCTGCAGTCTGTAGAGATAATAGCCTCTGCATCCAGGTCCCTTAGAAAGCCCTTGTCAATTGAAGGCAGTACTTTAGACTCCACTACTTTCTTATTTGCAGCTACTGCAATTACCTCCTAATTGAACTCTCTCCAATAGCAGCCTCCTCCACTCCATCCTCCACACTGCTGTCAGTATCTCTCCAAAATGCAAATTGGATGACATTTCATCCTGCTTTAAGACGCTGATAGCTCTATATCACCTACAGGTTACCTTTCAAATTAGACGCAATATGCAAGCTGCCTCCAGCCCTGTTAGATCTTGCCAGCTCTTCTCCAGGATCCCAAGCTTTCCTCAGACCCACTGACCACCTGAGCCTTCCTGTTCAGGTGCAGCTCTTACCATCCCCCATCCCCCTCTCCCCCTGGGGAAACCTTTCAGCTCAAATCCACCCTTCTTGGAAGACTGTTCAGCACCACAAAAGCTCCCCACCCACGGCTCCGCTCCCACCTCGCCTCCTTACCTCTGTGTCCCTCACCTGTCACAGAGTGAGCTTTATCTTCTTTTCTTTCCTCCTTACCCCCAGAATCAACTAGTGAGACCTAAGGGCTACTTAGTACATCATCTCTGAGGACAGCACAGAGGCACACTCAGCAACCTCCACAGTGCCATAGCAAGGATCGTTCTTATTTACAGGTAACCCAATCCCAGGTTTCCAGATGGGAAGACCTCGATTCAGCCATCACTTCACTATAAGCACTTTTTGTTGTTGTTGTTTGTTTGTTTGTTTTTGTTTTTCAAGACAGGGTTTCTCTGAGTAGTTTTGGTGCCTGTCCTGGATCTTGCTCCATAGACCAGGCTGTCCTTGACCTGGCTCCTGCCTCCCGAGTGCTGGGATTAAAGGCATACATCACCGCTGCCCAGTCACTATAAGCATTTTAAATCAAATCATAGGGCTTCCAGTAAATAAGCAAAAATATCATCAAGGTAGAATAGCATGTAGACGAATGTAGTCCTGAAACAGCCCTCTGGTGCTTCCTTTCATTTCCTAGCATGTTTTATGGATATTTGTTTTGCTTTAAGAGTATTGTGTTAGAAAACCATATGAGTCCTGGGTGAGCCAGCTGCAGACTAGATTTTTTCCAGAGGCTCTGCATCGGATGTTCTATGATTGCTCCAGCACTTGACATTGACGGTGTACTTAATGAACTGCTGAACTGAGTCTTCACTGTTCCTATTTCTGTGGAGACAATGAAAGTTAAGGATGCATTCGCTGGTGCTTGTTGGTGTTGGCATTGAAATGAGGCTGCTTTGATCCATCACCAGTGACCAAGTTCATTCAATTAATCCACAGGAAGCCACCTTGCGGGTCTGAGTCCAGATTTCCCCTCCGGTTGTCTGACAGTTAGAACACACATTCCCATCGACTAATTATTGGCACCCAAAGGCTTTCCCACCCAGTGGAATTTGAACTTCTTTTTCAGAAGGGCAACAAAGGCACAAAATGAGCTTTCACCAAAATGAGCCAAAGTCAGCTTAAAAATCATGTTTCTCTCTACATTTGTAAAAAAGAAAGAAAGAAAGACACAGAGAGGGAGGGAGGGAGGGAGGGAGGGAGGGAGGGAGGGAGGGAGGAAGGAAGGAAGGAAGGAAGGAAGGAAGGAAGGAAGGAAGGAAGGGAAGACTCCTTTTCAGGATTTCATTAACAGAAAAAAAAGACTTTCCAAAGATTTTCAGTTTTATTGTCTATACTAGTTAGAAATGTGTTTAGAAAAGCAAATTGTGGTTTTAAAAAAAGAAATACAAGAAAATGTACTGTGGGTGGTAACATGCAAGAAAGGCTATGATCACAGTGTTTTATAACCCTTGAGATGAGTATTAAACACTAAAGCAGCTAATATCTCTAAATAGAAAAATAGTACATTTACTTGTTAGTCATAGAATATATTTTCTATCCACTTAGAGAAAAGAAATAGATCTCTCCCCAAGCTTCACACAAGCTCTCTTCATAAACCTATGTTTAACCTACCATGTTTTCATTGAAAATATTTATATTAGGAAACTTTAATATAACTATTATCAAACTTCCCAGAGTCAAATAAATAAACATCTGCTGTTTTAACGATGGGTCTAGAGTATATTTTTAATCTCTTTGCAGATCTGATGAGAAGCTGATATGTAATTATTCAAAATGTGGTTTTTGCTTAACTGGTAAATATTGGAACTCTGGGGTTTCCTTATGTGAGTAAAGTCAGTAGAGACTGTAATCTATTAGCTTGCCTCTGGCAATAGCTGTGGAAAATGTCAAAAAAGAAAACTAAATCCTTATGAGATTGGAGGCTGACTTATATTATACCACAGGGACACAAACCACTGTCCAAATGACACAGATAATTCTTTTCTGTTTGTATTTCAGCCTCTCTATTATAATAACTAGAAATATTAGTTCAGGAAGTGATTTAATATTTCTACAGGATAATGCTAGAATAGTGTTTTGTTGTCTGTTTATGACTCATTGAACAAATGCTTGTTAGAGATTCACCTTTTCCTGACCCTGAGGACACAAGTGTAGAGGGAGGAGGAAGGCATTTTTTTTTTTATGTAACTGATCATATATTTCCTAAAGTGTCCTTTCTTGATGATGACAGGTAAAAAGGCTTTTAAAAATATTCCATTCAAAGCTAATCCCATCCCATTCAGCTTTAAGCAGTCAAATTATTTATCTGGGATCTAGCACCTCTGCTTTTTCCAAATGGCATCAGGAAGTGGAAGAAAGTATAGGAATCCCTCAGGACATGAGGAAGGAGCCAGATCACCCTGTGGTGCTGCCCTCCTGGACAAGCCCTGCTGCTGGGAAGCAGCCATCCAGGGCTCAGAATTCTCTTCAGAATTCTGAAGTCCAAAAAGTAAGTTCTCGGTCTGAGGCTCCCACAAATCTATCTGATGATTTGCCCTCTCTCCTGTCCCTTCTGGAGAGTTATGACCGGAGTGGACAGGTGGAGAATAATCAGAAATCTCAGTGATCCCAGAGATTCCTGGCTTGTTTTCCTCTCTTCCTACCTTCTTCAAAAGGGAGATGTTTTGTTTCCAACAGGAGACTCATAGACACATAGCTGTTTACTGAACTGAAGTAGGATGATCATATAATCTAGCATTCAACATGGAACAATTTTGTGTGTAAAAGACAAGATAGACTTCAACACTCAAAACTAAACACCCAGATATAGTCACCCCTGAGACATGGCCTCTAATTAGGTGGGACCAAAGCCTATGTATCCCACTTCCAGATTTAGGGTTCTTTGCCCAGTGCTTATAATGACTCTTCCTCAATAGCATTGCCCAGCTGCTAGAGCAAGACATCACCCATCATCAACCTTGGTGTATGCTAGATTTTGTTATCAGGGATTGAGCCTAGGGCTTTGTATGTTGCTAGACTGGTGTGCTAGATGCTCAACCCTTTAATTATGCTTTATTTTTGAAATAGAATCTTACTAAGTTGTCCTAACTGGACCTGAACTTGCGATTAAGAATCTCTTGAATCAGCCTCCTGAGCACCTGGAATTACAGGCCTAGACCACCAGAAAACGTGTGAGTGAGTGTGTGTGTGTGTGTGTGTGTGTGTGTGTGTGTGTGTGTGTGTCCCTAAGAGTTTAGTAATATTAGCAATCATTGGCTGAAATCAGTACTGAGTTATTCCAGCATCTACTTTTGTGTTGTACCCACAGAAAGACACGGGCAGAAGCCTCAGCAAGAGAGTTTGGTTTGTAAGATATTTTCTAAAATCACCTGATGGGTTTTTTTTTTTTGAGGGGGGGAATGTTTTTTATTATTACTGTTGTTCTCTCCAGCAGTTAGGTCCATTTGATATTTACTCAGGGAATCAGTATATGCACTCATGTCTGAATATATATTGAAGTCAAGGAAAGCATTATTAGCATGTGTGGGAATCTCGGACTGGTCTATGAAGTTGTAGAGGAAATGTCTGACACCTGAGCACTGTTTGCC
>CABHPR010144030.1:25431-42360 GCA_902168415.1 Peromyscus melanophrys | reverse complement strand
TATTTGCCATTTTTATTGCATTGACATTTCAGGCAAAGTACAAGAAGAATAACGACACTTAAAGCTGCTGTTGTGCTATCATAGCTCAGTTAGTGGCTTTGGATGAATCCTAGTAGTCACTAATCATTTTATCATTTGCTGATATTAAGAAATAAATAATCCAGTTGCAATTAAATATGTCATATGCTATTAATGAATCATAACTGTAACTAACCTGAAGTTATAAATAACTAATTTCATTAAACCATATATTGATCCTAAACAAATAATACAACAAATAGGAAATATGCATAAAAACGCCCTTAAGCCTATAGAAGTTGTGTGCTGTCTTAAGGAGAAACAGATACATATTTGGGGTTGGTAGTTCAGTTAGCTACTTTCTGTCATAGAATACCATTTGTACCTGGAAAATGACTATTTTTAACTATTTAAACTTGAGTGTTTAATTTCTACTTTCTCCTATATGCTTTTTATCTCTCAAGTCCTACGTTGATAGTTCAAGGACATTGACCTACACATACATTATAACCATCAGACAAATTGTGTATTTAACAAAATTTTCTTATAAAGGATCACTTTCTAGTACTAATGGCATACAATAATCCTAATTCTCACAATTCTCATTCCTAGAGTTTGAAATAATGAAAATTTTAATATAAAAGATATTGTTGATAGTCAGGAGTGGTGGCCTTTAATCCCAGAACTCAGGAGACAGAAGCAGGCAGATCTCTGGAAGTTCAAGGCCAGGATGGCCAGGACAGCCATGGCTGTTACACAGAGATACCCTGTCTCAAAAAACCAAGAAAAAAAAAGATATTGTTGATAGACATTACAAAAAGTAATGTACATATACTTATATTATCAAATATATATTTGTATATAATTGTATCTTGATGGCTAATTTATAATTGGAAAGAAATGTTCTATGCATGAATATACAGAAAAATAAACTTGATAACATGACTGCTAATTCCCCTAGAAACCCTGTGATACTAATGATTATATCACTAAGAATTCCATTTTGCCTTTTAGATTAACAGGATTCCACCTACCACCACCAGTGACAAGTACCAAATCTGTGTTCTCACTACGGTTGACCAGCGATTTTGCTGTTAGTGCTCATGGATTTAAAGTATATTATGAAGGTAAGAGATGGTACTATAAAATATACCAATTTCCACTTCAAGGTATTTATACCAGAATTCTCCAAGTGTGATGATGGAAGACTAATTACCATAAGAATCATAAAGAGTGGTCCAGCTCATTTAATTATCTCAAATCTTATGAAGGGATGGCTTTTTTAAAATTAAATATTTATTTGTTTTTATTTTATGTGTGTTTGCCTGAATGAATGTATGTGCACCATAGATGTGCAGTACCAGTGGTGGCCAGAAAAGGGTATCAGAATTGCTATCCCCAAGGAACTTGCTTTCTTATCAATCACTAATGTACTATAAATGGTTAGTGTTAGTGGATTTTATTTTTTTCACATCCAGGCTATGCTCTTAGCATTGGGACAACTTTCCTCTGTTTCCTTAAGAGACAAGAATTAAATCAATATAAGGTTTTAATGAACCACATTTTAGAGTAAAATACAGTGTGGTCAAAGAGTAATAGGGTTGTATAGAGAAATCTAAACACTGTTGAGGATGCTAAAATATATAGAAATACATATTTTTATTTTTAAATGAATGAAATGTCTAATGATAAAAATAATCTATCTTGAATATTTATCATGGAAATCATAGACTTCTATTTTTTTCATTATTCAGCAAGAGTATTTATATTATATAAGGAAGTCTGTCTGCTTACTCACAGTTGTATTCTATCAGATTTCAATGTTTCTAGGACTATGTTTTCAAAATTTAGCCTGTCAGATCTAACATTGCCATTAATATATGTACAAATAAATACTTCATTATTATTATTTCTATGCACAATGCAGTACTGAGTGACATCACTGGACAGTTTCTTCTAACCTATGTACTAATGCAATGTATAATTGTTGCTGGAGAGCTTCTCTCCAGCTCCCAAGTCCCGCCAGTCGCTGGTTACCTGACTGAACCCATTCATAAAATAAACACACAGACGCTTACATTATTTAAACTGCTTGGCCATTAGCTCAGGCCTATCATTGTCTAGCTCTTACTCTTATATTTAGCCCATTTCTATTAATCTCTACTTTGCCACATGGCTTGTGGCTTACCGGTACTTTACATCTTTCTTCTCCTCTCGGCGGCTCCAGCCAGTCTCCCCTTTCACCTTCCTGTTTCCTCTCTTCTCTTCTCTGTTAGTCCCGCCTATACTTCCTGTCTGGCTACCGGCCAATCAGTGCTTTATTGATACAGAGTGATATCCACAGCATATAATAGGATGTTTACAGAACATACTAGAAAGCAATCACAAAAAAACCCACAAATCCAACAATACAAATTTAAACACTTTACATCTGAGAAAGTTGCAAAATAAATGTTATCTGATCCAGTGTTTTATTTCTTTCTAGAAAATATATTTTACCAGAGAAATAAAATAAAATATTAAAAAATAAAATAAAATATGCATCATAAATAATATCCTATGTAGAAGTTCTAATGAGTTTTCTACTGCATATATTTCTGAACTTTTTTGTCTTTCAAGAGAAAATGAATTCAGAGACATTCTTCATTCTAATCATTTTTGTGAAGTATTTTTCAATAGCTAAGTATTTTTTATTCGTCTTGGCAAGTTAATTCATATATATTCATTACAACATTACAAAACTTTAAGTGTAATTTTGACAATACTTAGGATGTTAGGAGCCCGAATATTTTCTAAGTGCTTTTTAAGAGAAATTTTATATCCTATTCATTAAGCACAAAGTTATTTTTAGGTTGGTTTACACTCCAGACAAGTACAATGTATATTGAAAAATATAATAATAGGTGGTGAATTTTGATGTTAGCATGTTTTCTGGTTTGGCTGTCAAGTTTTATAAATTCGTTTTCAAAAATATCTCAATAGCTTTAATTGTTATTATAAATAGAACTCTCTGTTTCTCAGTCTGTCATTGTTAAATTTCTGTCATCTTTTTCTCTTCAGGAAAAATTGACACTAAGTTTTCCAATGCAATTTTGAAATGTTTTAATTATAAATATATGACAAAGTAAATCAGGTAGCAGTGAAAGATTGGCCACCACACTCTGGTATCCAGCTTTTTATTTCTTTGTTTTTCCTTCTTATTATCTAATGTTAGCTTACATTTCTTTTCGTATAATATTAAGGACCAGCCTTTATATTATACTACCCCAGGGGCCCCAGAAGTGACACTACCAGCAGCATGGGAATGAATCTAGATACACTGAGTTCTTTAGTCCATTCACTTTATTCTTCTAAGCCAATTCTGTCTACACAGTTTCACCCTGTCCTCACATTCAGCTCCTCTCTGTGCCCAGTTATCCAGTCCTCATAGTTTTAGTAAACTCTCATGCTTTTGACCTGATCTTCCTCCTCCATCCCTTAGTCCTCCATTTATATCCTTCCTGGCTCCTTACCCCTGGCACTGATAAACTCTACAAGAGATCTGCTTTATCCTCTATTGAACTTCTGTCTTCCTCTCTTCTCTCTGGCCATGTGGTTCTGTGTCCTCTGTTCCTGCCTCACTCTTCACTCTTCCTCACCTCTCTCTGTGGTTCTATATCTGCCTCTGGAATTCCACTCCAGTCCTTACAGCACCTGGTTGTGTAAAACGCCCTATTGTCCTCAGTCAATCTCTCTGCCATGCTCCTAGGCATGGAGCAAGGGGATGGTCTGAGCTTCATTTGCACAAGAAGCAAAGCTATGCATCTCCATCCAGCTTGTCTCCTAGGCTCAGGGAGGAGGTGGGTGGAGTTAGTTACCTAAAAGTTCACCAGGTCTGAGGAGCTGAAGTATTTGTCAAATGGTCTGGGAATATTTGGGCATGCAAGAATTTCATAGCAGAAGACAGCTGAAATATTATAAGCTGGATAACACCAAATATTCATAATAAACAGCTTGTCTTTTGCCAGACCAATGGCCAGTCAAAGTATAGCTTTAATACACAGCTGAATCTCTATAATATATTCTTGCGTCCCACAAGAGTTTCTCATCACTGTTTGAAAACATTTATTCACAGAATGTTGCTCTTATGTGCAGTTTAGTGTGAATTCTAAACAGGAGGAAAAAGGCCATCATGTTTTCTGAAACAATGAATTTGAGAAATACTAATTCATACTAGGTCATAAAAACAAACAAACAAATGTCAAAAGTTGATAAGAGCCCAGTTAATAAGAAATGTCTTTATGGAACAAATGGTGACTATGTTTCTTATGCCTTTCTACATATGATGAACACGGCTCAGATACATACAGATACCCTTCAAAAGTAGCTTTACTTGTTCTTTGAGAATTTCATATATACTTTGATTGCATTCGCTGTTCTACCCCAACTCCTCCTGGATCCATGTCCCCATCTTCACCCCCCAACCCACTCAAATTTGCAGAGTCTTCTTCTTCTGTCTCTTATTTATTTATTTATTTATTTTCTAACCAATCAAGACCATTTTGTTCCGACCAGATGTTATTGGATGTGTGGTCTTTCACCAGAGAGTGTTTGACTTACCAGAGGCTCCACTCTTAGAGAAAACTGCTTCTCCCTCTTGTAGAAGCTAACAATTGCCAATAGCTCCTCAGCATGGGTGAGACTGAGTGCCCAACTCCCCTCTGCATGCTGGGATTCGGTCTGGCTTAGCTTGCATGGGTTTTGTTCATGCTGTCAGAACCAGTGTGCATTCATATGTGCAGCTGTTCTTCTGTATCCAAAAGACACTTGGGGAGGAGGGAGTTCTGTATGTATGTTCCCTTTAGGGCTGAGCTTCCAGTAACTCTTATTCTTAGCACCTTGACCAGATGGCTGTCTCCATGTTGATCACCATCATTTTTATAATTTAATTTAGTAGTATAAGAAATGTGGCTGAGAACTCTAATATTGTGCAGCATTCACAGAAACTTTCCTTTGTCTAGTCACCATAGTGTTATGGGAATTTTTTTACCCTAGAAAATCATGCATAAGTTTTCAAAAAGCAAGAGTAGATGAAAAAAATAACCCTGGCCTGTTTCAAAAATGTGTTGAAACTGTCGACCATTGCAATCTGTATATATTCTAGAGAAGTTTTAAATGCCTGACTTCAATTTGCACTTAAACAAATCTGTTCAAGTATATCACAGACAAAAGTAAGGCTAAAACAAGAACAATCTGCAATATGTGTTAAAATAATTTGAACAAAGATAAATACATCTTATAATGTATTTAAGAATGCTACAGAAATTTGTTTTAATAAATATTGAGCATAGAAAAGAAAAGTTACACCATTTAAATTCTACTTATCATATATGTTACCTTTTTCTTTTTTCTGAGAACATCAATGCATCTTACTGGTTGTTTTGAATTGCAGGATCTGTTTTCAACTCTTAAGCTTTGAAATTCTAAGTATGATTTCAAGCAAATGCATACAGCTCAGAATCGAAGCAGTCATTCTTTGGGAACATCTGAGTTGTAACAAGAGAATGCTGTGCTGTAACATTGCAAATATTAAATAATTCCTTAAACATATTTATAAAGAAGGATGTAGCCAGGCAGTGGTGGCACATGCCTTTAATCCTAGCACTTGGGAGGCAGAGCCAGGCAAATCTCTATGAGTTCAAGGCCAGCCTGTCTACAGAGTAAGATCCAGGACAGGCACCAAAACTACACGGAGAAACCCTGTCTCAAAAAAACAAAAAACAAAACAAAAAAAGAAGGATGTTATGTTTTAGGAAACATGATGCAAGCAATATAATTTCAGTGAAGACAGAAACCTTGTTCTTTGCCTATTAGTCAGATTGAATTTCTTTACCTTTGGGTTTCCACAGTGTGGATGTATTTAGCCATTGAAATATTCTAATTGCATAATTACTTTCTTGTTAAAAAGAGAATTTATTATACTGCTATGCCAGGGCATTTTAAAATTATCTTTTAAAAAACTTTTTATTTTATTTATGTTTTTCTCTCTTGTCACCATACAGGCTCTTTGGGTATATATTATGGCTTCCAGTTTAGTGCTTTTATAGGATTCCTGAATGGGCAAATGAGTGAGCCTCTATATCTATATATATTTCCTGTGTGTTTCCTTGGGCTCCTTTTATTCTGATTGTTTTGTTCTATTCCATTGTTATATTTTGCTATCATCCTTTAGAAGCTTGTTTGTTTACTAATGAGAGACAGAGAGGGAGTAGATCTTGGGGGGAAAGGAAGTGGAGAGGAATTGGGAAAAGAAGGGGGAGAAGAAATTTCTAACCTAAGGATCAATTTACTCCTTAAACACAATGTTATAATGAAAATATGGATTTGAATATACACATGTAGATTTATCGACTTTCATGTTGTGTCTTCATTTCAAAGAAGATAGCAATATTTTACCCTATTTATAAGAAAAGCTTCAATGGTTTGAATGTTGTTAGAGAGAAAGAGGTAACACTTTGCACTTTTCATAGTTTAGCAATGAGTAGCATAGTCTCCACAAATGCCTGAATCTCCAGTCTTGTTTTAAGCTATGAGTTGTGTGAATTTACAGAACTGTCATATGAACATATTTTAGATTTCTCATGAATGATATATTTTAAATGACTCTAGCTCCACTCCAGTTTCTCTGTTTTGCTCAGCACATTCTGTATATGAATCTTAGTCCATTTTCTTCCCAACTTTGTACAGATGCAATCATTTTCAGAAAATAATTTCATAAATACAAAGTTGCACTTAATGTTATGGCCTTTTGTCTTTATGCTCAGAGTATCCATATGTTTCAATATTGCTATCCATGTTTTGGATATTTTACTCACAAAAATCTGCAGGAACCTTGTGGTCATGTGATAAATTTTATACATTTGTATACCTGTCTCCAATTTCAGCACATTCCTGGCATATTACAAATATTAATGAATGTTTGTTAAAACTCAGCTGATATAGATAGAGTACAGTGAGCCATTGGAACAGATAATGAGGGAATAGTAATATATATCATGTTTTGAAAGGAATAAAACACAGGAAAGTGCATGAAGGCAGATGCAAGCTTTATTTAATTACTTAGGACATAATCCATAAAATTATTATTTATATGCTAATGAATATTTTACTGTCTTACTAAAGATTATTTTATAAAGCAATCAAAATACTAAGTTTATAATACCTATCTTAGTGCTTCATATGGCAAGGATAGGATGATCTAAAAGGATTAATCTTATTATTTAGAATGGAATGATAATCATATTTTGCAATGAATATACATATTTAAATATGTTGCTAAATGTGTCATATGCCAACTGCCATGAGTTTTCATTTTTGTAAGGATGCTAGAATGAAATTTAGTTGACAAATCTTACTAATTTAATTCTAATAAAAATACAAAAATATTTTTGCCTTACAAAGCCAATAAATATTTTCATAGCTGTTTGTAGCTGGAAGTTTTTCTGTGTCCTGTTCAGTCTGCAGCCACTCAGATCCAAATTAACACACAGAGGCGTACATTAATTACAAACTGTATGGCCATCAGCCCAGACTTATTACTGACTAGCTCTTACACTTAAATTAACCCATTATTCTTATGTATATTTAGCCACGTGGCTTGGTGCCTTTTCTCAGTTCTGCCTTGTCATCTTGTTTCCACTGTGCTTGGCTGGCATCTCCTCTCTCAGCCTTCCTCTTCCCAGAATTCTCCTTGTCTGCTTATTCTGACTATACTTCCTGCCTGGCTACTGGCCAATCAGCATTTTATTTATCAACCAATCAGAGCAACACACATTCACAGCATACAGAATGATATCCCACTGCAGTTGTTATAGTTGATACTCTATATTAATTGCATTACATTATACTGTGAGTTTGGCCTCAGAATTATTTATTAACTTTTTTGCCTCTTTACCAAACTGTAGTAAGTTGTTCAAACATATGTTTTTGTTTGTTTGTTTCTTTTATTTTGAGACAAGATTTCTATGTGTAATGGCCCAAGCTGTCATGGAACTCACTTTGTAGATCAGGCAGGCCTCGAACTCATATTGATCTCCCTGCCTTTGCTCTTGAATCCTGAGATTAAAGGTGTGTGCCACCACAGCCTGGCTCAAATGTAAGTTTTAAAACTTTTGTTTGATTCCACATGTTTTAATGTATCAGAAAATATTATTTCAATTGGTTTGTTCAGTAAGTGTTATTCAATAGATTATGCTTAGTACCTATTTATGTTCTACCACATAAATAATAAATAACAAATATGTTCACAAGTATTATCATGTCTTAATTCCATTTAACTTCTTTGAAAAATATTTAATGAAAGGAACAGATATGACCTGCTATCTAGTTTGTCTTTGCTAATGTGTTGTCCAAAAAAGAAATTTCTTGTGATGGCTGTCCCAAGTATTGTCTGTGCAGAAGAATATAGTAGTTGTACCCTTTTTTTTTAAGGTTTCACAGGAATCACAATTCTGTCAATCTGTCATCCATCCATGTTCAGGGTGAATCAAGGAAAGAAAATGATACAATCATATGCACAATATTCCTACAGCAGTAAAGATAAATACCCTATTAGAGGTGGGAAAATTGTCTGTTACAGCTCCGAGCTAACTGTTCACTGCTCAGGACAGCTGATACACCAGGCAGTATTCCCAGCTCACTGGAGAGTGTTTATGGAAGTATGTGAAACTTATGTAAAACTTACTTGGAAATTATTTGTTACCTTCAGAGTTCATTCAGCAACTATAAAATTTTCAACTTGGAGGCTTGCCCTTTCTCTAAGGGGAATGAAATGAAAGGCAATAGATCCAGGGAGGAGGAAAGAATGGAGGGAGAGGAAACTCTGGTTGGGATGCATTGTATGAGAAAAGAATGTATTTTCAAAAAATAAAAAAGAACAAATGACTATCAAGTTTCTGGATTAAGAAAAAAATCATCTTTTTTTTAATAGACACTGGGGTTAAAAAAAAAGATGATCATCCTTGAAACTGAACATAGCACTTTGTAACATGTAGCTTTGAAACTGTAACACGGTATTGTTTCACTCCGTTTGATTAAATGCTATCAGTTGTTCTGTAGTGAAGAACTTAATAGAGACTAATGACCTATCTGTATGTACACCACAGTTTTGAGGATATAGACATCATCAGCAACTATAAAGCTTCAGACATTTCTAACTTCCTTTAAAGTTAACAAATTTATCTCCCACAGATTCAGTCAATCCTGCAGAAGCCAGAGTACATAGAACTACATGGCATCAACATCAAACACCCTATTTTATGTTCAGCCAAAGAAATAGCAAGAATATAAAACACTAGGTTTCTGGAACTCTCAATTCCCATAGACAGGGAGAAAATGGTCAAGGGACATCATAGACACAGTCTGTTACAGAAAAGAATGGCCCTGAACTAAGATAGTGAGACTTTGGTATAGAAAAGCCTAATCAAACTTGTGCTGAGCTCTCAGTGGAGATAATTTCCCTAGGCTGCTACTAAATGAGGTGGGTCAGTGCTTTTATTGAAAGCATGACATACTTGTATGTCATGTGTGGCAATCATTACAAATGGTTGAATAATCATTTGTATTACATGTCTATTTTTCCTATCACAGAAATACGAAACCAATATGGGTTTGAGAATCATTAATGATTTTTAAAATTACATATAAAATAAGCATGATCAGTAGACAACTAAAAGTTTCAAGATTGTATTTATTTATTTGGAGTTATTTTCAGTAAGTGTTTAATAAAGAAAAACATTCTAAGCTGGCTATGGTGCTGCATGCCTTTAATCTCAACACTTGGGAAGCAGAGGTAGGTGGATCTCTGTGAGTTCAAGGACAGCTTGGTCTACAGAGTGAGTTCCAGGACAGCCTGGGCTGCACAGAGAAACCCTGTCCTGAAAAACAAAAAGCAGGGGGAGGATGAAAGAAAGGAAGGATGGGAGGAAAGAAAGAAAGAAAGGAAGGAAGGAAGAAAGGAAGGAAGGAAGGAAGGAAGGAAGGAAGGAAGGAAGGAAGGAAGGAAGGAAGGAAGGGAGAAAGAAAGAAAGAATGAAAGAAAGAAAAAAGAAAGAAAGAAAAAGAAAGAAAAATTCTAAGTGCGTAGCCCATTTGGATAACTGTGGAAGTGATGGCTGTGGTCTTCATCCTTCTCCTTAACACAGGTGGGTGGATATTGAACACTCCCTGTAGTGTGTAGTACATCCATTTCATTTCAGAGGGGTGTATTTGTCTATATTATTAATAAGTTCCATCTTTTTATCTTTCTATGATTTTTATTACAGCTTTTAGCCTATAGTAATATTATAATGTAAGATGATTGATGTCAATTATCTATACAATTTCCACAGAGTATTTTCAAGATGACTGTAAAGGAGCAAATATCAAAACTGAATGATAAAGTAAATACAGCAGAACCCTATCAGATCATGGCAGAGAAAACCTTTCCAACATCCAAAGACAAATGGAAAACATGTCCCTAAGGAAAAGATTGGTAGAGTCAACTAAATAAAATATAAAACGTGATTAATGTAGTATTGTAAACAGCCATTCCTTTCCTCCTGTTTTAAAGGCAGGTTTTCTCTATATACATAGATTGGTTGAATTTTGAGATCCGTTTGTCTCTACTTATCAGATACTGGGATAATAAATTTTGCAACCAAGTAGGATTAAAATGTCATTATTATATTAAAAAAAGAAAATAGGCAGTAAGTTATTTTTCAATTCTCATTATACATATATGTATGTGTGTGTGTGAAACTTCTCTTTTTGATGTAAAATTTGACCATGATCTGAATTATAAATTTAATAAACATCTACATAGAGAACAAAAGTATGTCATAAAGCTGGCATTACATAAGAAGTTTATCGTTGATGATTTTGTTATACATACAATTAGTTCATGGATAAGAGAATACCACAACTATTTCCTTAAACTGAAACAGTGATGGAAAGTAAATATGACACAAGATCAAGCCAAATGATTAAGTGTTCAGATGAGAGATTTGACAAGTTAGATACTTCAAATATGCTTAATTCAAGAAAGCAGGGGATTTATTTATTTATTTTTTTTTGATTATATGAGTTTGAGAAAGATTTCTGATGTAGGAAAAAATTTATCTTTACTAGATAGTATAAAGATTTTTATAATATAAATATAAATTCCCAGCTCACCAATTTTAAGGCTGTAAGTTCTTATTTTCCAGAAATTTAATACAGCCTATCTGTGACTAATTTAAAAGATTCCACATTACCAATTTAAGGAATTAACCTGAAATATCATAGATTACATTTCAATTATTTTTAAATCTCTTTAACTGTAGCCCTATATTATTGAATTTACCCTCTTGAGTCAAGCTGATATGGTTTTATTTACAGTGGAAAATATGTTAACAGTATCAGTAACTGAAGATTTCATTTTCCTCCAAACACTGTCTGCTTTTTCACCCAGAGCTGTTTACAGAACACTGACAGACATTTATCACACAAGTCAATTTTTGTCATGGTTGTACATTTAAAACTTGTATTAAATTGTATTATTGTGTTCAGTCATTAGAACTGATATTATTGAGACACCTAATGCTTATAAAATACTGGTAAATAAAATTTACCACAGTGCATGATTAGGTGCATTTTATGTATTATCAATTTGCTTCTAATAAATCTCACCCTTTGTTTTCCGCAAAGTCATGCCTTATTAGCTCTTGGTAGGATAAACATGATCAAATGAACAAGCATCTCCCAAGTCTGCATTATCTTCTGCTGTACTTCCGACCTGATTACTCCTGTACAAAAGGCTCTGAAAAAGTTAACCTGTAGTATGATGATTGCCTCTTCCTTTCTATTCTTACCTACCTGACTTGGCTCTAATATTTAGTTGAATCTATTATTTTCAAGGTAATATTGCAATTTACCAAATCTGAAGAACAATTTTCCATTTTATGTTCCCTGTTTTTCATCTGTGGAGCAGCTTGGCTTCTTGACATGATGGGTAACCACAGGTCAAAAGCAATGGATCTGAGGGGCCTTGATTAAAAGCCCCTGAACCTATATCCAAAATAAATATTTCTTCCTTATAAATACCTTATCTCAACTGTTTCATCTCAGATGTGGAAAACTAATCAGCATAATTATTAATAATAATTTACGAAATTTAAGGAACAATTCTCAAACTATTGTACCAGTCTTCAGAATTTAATATATCCAAGGCTGGAGAGATGTATCAACAGTTAAGGGTGCTTGATGCTGTCCCAGAGGATACAAGTGCCTGTTACTTCTGCTTCATGAGATCTGAAGCCTTCTTCTACCCTTATTGACACCTGTGTATACATGGCATGCACTCATACAAACATATAACATTACATATATATATATATATATATAAATCCTAGAAAAATTTAATGCATCCTAGTTTTATCTCTCCTTAAAATATTTTTTTCTGTGTTCCCAAGGATGTTCTATTTTCTACTTATTTTCCTTACATTATATTGATTCTTTAGTCACCTGTAAGAGTTTCTACTTATAACTTCTAAAACTTCAATGGAACAAGGTTCATCAATGATTTTGGCACTCATTTCTACCTACAGTTGTGTTCCAGATGAACAATCTGTGCCAGTATCTGACAAGACAGATGTGTTAGTTTTCCTTAGCTATGATGAACAATTGAGATAATCAACGTGTGGGATAAAAACATTATTTCAGTGCAGGGTTTCAGAGATTTTTGTCTAAGGATACTTAGCTTTCGTTCTTTTGACCTGTGGTGGACAAGCATGACAAGGAGTTTTTCAGCAGCAAATGTCTCACTGCATGGCAGTCAGGGAACTGAAAAACTTCATCTTCTAGATTTTTGCTACATCCCAACCATTCTTCTGGCTGGAAAACAAGCCTTCAACATAGGCTTTTGCAGAACTTTCAAGGTACCAACCATAATAACCACAAATACACTGATAACATCTATCATTTAGCTATCAGCAGTCATAAACCTTAATGGCCACTCAAATGGTTTATTCAAGATTCAGATTCAGGGAGTGTTTTGATAAAGATATCCCATTTAGGACTGAGTGCTCCAGAGTTTCTTGCTCTCTGCAGATCGTCCACTTTTGGTTCTCTGTGTTAATTAACATCAATTGCAAGAAGTTTATCTGATGAGGACTAAGAGTTATCCTGATATGTAGGTACAGCAATATGTAACTGGTAGTTATTTTATTGCTGTGTTCATTTAGCAGATTTATAGCAGTAGGTTTTTTTTTCCCTTAGGGCTCATGGCCTATCTAAGTGTCAAATTCTTAGCCATTTTAGCTGAATCAGGTATGGGTTAATATTTTGAAGTGGGCCTTAAATCCAAGCAAAAAGTGATTGGTTACTCCCATAACATTGGTGACTCTGTTACACCACTGCATTCTGCAGGCAGGTCACTATTATAGGCCACACAATTCACAGCTATGTGATATTAGTGATTACTTTTCTCCCCCAGCAGCATACAAAGTATATTCAGCAGGAGTAAGACTTCTGTTTGAGCACCATCCTAATTTCCCTTGGACAAAGGGCTCAGCAAGATGTAATGTGTTCTTGATGTTGGGGGGTATCACTTGGTTGCATATAATGGGTAGATGAGGCATTGTCTCCTCTATTCGATGGGAATTCTGCATTCCTTTCATGCATGTATATATTTTAGAAGATTCTACAGTAGACAATAGTAGGTTTCCTTGTGACTTTTCATGAGGCCTTTAGAGTTAGTTGCCCTTCCCCATATCCCTCTTTTACATCCTTCTCCCGTACCCTCCCCCTTTAATCCTATATAGATTTCCCTTTAATCTCTTTATAACACTATACTATACCTCCCTTTCCTTGGGAAATCCTTACCTCCCTGCTGACTAGTCCTTTTGTATATACCTAACCTCAGTAATTATTCTAAATAAAACACAAATCTAAAGCTTCAAAACTAATATTCATGTATAAGAGAAAATGTGCAATGTTTGTGTCTCTAGGACTGGATTACCTCACCCTAAATGTTTGTTTCTAGCTCCATCCATTTACCTTTAAATCTCATAACTCTATTTTTTATTAATAGCAAAATAATACGTTTTGGGGAGATACTCTTATTTTGCATGTGAAGTTGAAGTCCGGAATAAAAGGAAATCACTATAAATAAGATAAAAGTAGATAGAGAGACTGGAGGGATGGGCCAGCAGTCAAGAGCTCAATTAGCTCTTGAAGAAGACCCAGGTTTGTTTCACAACACCCACATGGTAACTGAAAACTGTAACTACAATTCCATTGGAACAGACCCCTGCTTGTAACTTCTGTGGCCTCCTGCATGCACATAGTTCACATAAACTGACGCAGGCATGCAGAAAAACACATGAAATAAGAAAATAGATACTATTTAAGGGAGAGACTAAAAAGGAACATCAGAGCTAGTCATTGTTTCAGAATAAGAAATGTCATATGCTGGGCGGTGGTGACTCACGCCTTTAATTCCAGCACTCGGGAGGCAGAGGCAGGCAGATCTCTGTGAGTTCGAGGCCAGCCTGGTCTAGGAAAGGCATAAAACTACAGAGAAACCCTGTCTCGAAAAACCAAAAAGAAAAACCAAAAAAAAAAAAAGAAATGTCATATATCCTTGCTTCATATCATTTTGTACAGAACATTTCATTAACTTAAAAGTATTGTAGTTCTAATAATAAAGATTACATGGGATCCAGATGTGTTGATTTAATAATGTTTTCCAAAACATATTTTAAATATCTACCATGGGCTTGATATTAGAAAATCCTTAATAACACATTTAGATTGCATACCATTTGGTGAGTAGAAACAATGGAAGCCACTAATATACTAATGATTGATAAGTGCAATTCATATTCTTATTGCTTCTATGCAAAGCAATTCTGTTAAATATATTATTTTTTTCAAATCTTTACATGGAGAAAAAGTAACAGAATCAAGAAACTTTTAGATAACACTGTTCTAGAAAAGGCTCAGATTATCAGAGGAACAATTTATGGCCTGGATCATTCCAGCAACATTTGTACTATCAGTGGACAGGAAGCATCAAGTACTTGAGAGTTATTTATGTAAGTCAGAGAACTGTAAAAGGCAGATTCATTTCTTCTTTTCCTTTCCTATTTTATTTTCTGTGCTGCTCTTTTCCAGCTAGCAAGAAGCTGTTAAACATTTACAGCCCTAGGTAGTCAGTGATAGACTCAAGCTGTTTGCCCCTAAAGCTTCTTTCACTTTACCCTGCATTTCTTTTTCTTCAGTATTCCTTCTAATCAGGCTCTTCCTCACTTATATTTGAAAGAACCACCGGAGGATATCACTCCACTAAAAATGCTTATTTTAAATGCCAGAAACAAAGCTCAGGATCTAGCTGACACTGTTCCTTTTGTGACACACTCGATGAGTAACTGATCCATTGTTTCTATTTTTTTTATTTCTAACTCTCAGGTTCAGTTTCTCAATTATATTATTCTAGAAGAGCACCTTTGAGCCACATTTTAGTTTTATTTAAAGGGAATCTCTGGTTTTGTCAGAGCTAAACTCTATTATTTTTCTTCCTATAACATGGCCAAATCTGAAGACAATTACTTTCCATACTTAAATACAAAAATGTTTGCTGCTTTCTACTCATCAACTTCTTATCATTAAGAAATTCTTTCATTAATGGAATTGACTTTGATAAATAGCAAAATAATTGATTTCTATAAATATCAAAATATCAAGTAATTCATAGAGTGAGCATTATTATAAAAAAGCTAACCTAGCCAGGCAGTGGTAGCTCATGACCCTAATCCCATCACTTGGGAGGGAGAAGCAGGCAGATCTCTGCATTTGAGTCCAGTCTGGTCTATAACAAGGATTCCAGGACAGTAGAGATACTCAGAGAATCTCTGTCTCAAAAAACAAACAAACAAACAAACAGCTAATTTTATATCCACTTCAATCAACTGATGCCATTAGTTAGTGCAGTTTCCATTAGCCCTTGATCTGGAGAAATGATAGAATTGGTGCTAGTCACAGAATATATTTAAAGTATTACTAAATCAAATGCTATTTTAAACATTATCATCATATACCCTAAATGTCTTGCTACCTTTCACAATCAGGAGAAATAGGATTTGTGTTATATTCATCACTGATATGCTCATGAGCACTGACCACTAAAACACTTCAGTCATAAATGTTATATCACAGTATTTGATACTTTTGAAACTCTAAGAGGAAATTTTAAGTTCGATTAGTGTTTCCATTGATACTCCTGATATCTATATGCCCTTGTATTCTTTATCAGCTAGTGAGTGGTCCTTAGTGCTTTCTATTGTTATATATGTATATTCTAGTATGTTTCCTCACTATGATAAATATTATAGTACGTTAATGATTAGAGGTTTACATAATTAAACTGTCTGTACAATTTTCATTACTTCATTCTATTTAGATTACACTATTTTGAGATTCTGTCTCATCACAACCAAATGGCTGTCATTTAAAACTAGCAACAACAGCAATATAGAAAACACAAACACATGCTGGTGAAGATATGGGCAAAGAGGAACACTGCTAAGTTCAACCCATGGAACCCATGCATATTTTTCCGTGGCTCACTTTAATGTTAATGTATATTTTGTTGAAACTATGGATAACTGATGAATAGAAGGTTCTGATGGGAGTCTTTACATATGATTTGAGTTTAGACACAGTGTTTGGACATTATATGCTCCCTTTTTACAATTTGTACTAATTTTGGGGTTGTAGAAGGAGTGTACCATCTCCTGGAAGTTATTCTCTGATATCAATATGCGTTCAGTGATACTTCAGTGTGCATACATATTCACGTAAACACATACACACACACACACACACACACACACACACACACACACACACACACAC
>CABHPR010144030.1:0-24804 GCA_902168415.1 Peromyscus melanophrys | reverse complement strand
GAGAGAGAGAGAGAGAGAGAGAGAGAGAGAGAGAGAGAGAGAGAGAAACAGACAGGCAACAATGCTTAGAGAGGGAGATACTCAGTGAAATGGAATGTAGTAAAGAGAAGGAAATGTAATTCTTATGACCTAAAAACAGAAAACAAAGTTAATTTAGGCAGAAGAGGGGGACCCATAAGAGGTTGGATGAGGTAGGACAGGGAGGAAATGTTAGAAGCAAGTATGATCATTCAAATATCTAAACATGATACAATGATCTCTGTAACTTTGTATGCTAATGTAAGAACTAATAAAGTACCTACTTTAGTTACAAGGGAAATGTCTTCAATTCAGACACATGAAACATCAATTATAGCTCTCCTTTTTGTGTGGAGTAGAAGTTTCTTTATTTAACATTGTACACGAAGGTCAATATACGTATTAAAACTCTTAGTGCAGTTCCATGCATATTTTTCCATGGACTATTTTAATGTTAATGTATATTTTGTTGAAACTATGGATAACTGATGAATAGAAGGTTCTGGTAGGAGTCTTTACATACAATTTGAGATTAGACACAGTGTTTGGACATTATATGCTACCTTTTTACAATTTGTACTAATTTTGGAGTTTTGAGACTAGCCATAAACTATGAAGAATTTTTAATGTTTATCATGAGGTTTTACAATTATTATTTAATTTGAGCATAGATTTTTGTTAATTTTCCTTAAAAGATTAATATTGAAAAGATGTCCAAAGTATTTTTGGTGTCTAACCATTACTCATTAGATATGTGCTAAAACCCTTGAGGAAATTCTGCAAGAATGAAATAGTAAGAATTAGCTTTTAATTATTTTGTTTTAGTTTATATAAAAATACATTTGAGATTTAGAAAAAATCCTGTTTTGAATTAATTTTGTACCAATTATCAATTATGGTTAAATTGGGTGTGTATTTTTAAATACAGAGTAGTGAACTCAAAGAGAAACTTCCTTAAAAGTAGAGAAGGAATAGAAAGTATCAAAAGCCTTAATCAATCATAAGATATATATTTTGTAAGAAAATTTATTAGAAAACTAAAGGGACAAAATTCCAATTATAAGGGCTTGGAAAAGATGGCTTGTTAAGTAAAAGCACTTGCTGCCAAGCCTCATAAGCTCAGTTTTGTCTCTGGGACTTACGTGGTAGAAGGTAAGATCTGACTCACTCAAGTGTCCTTTGACCTTTTCATAATAAAAACATATAGGAATTTTTAAAAATTCTAATTGTTGAGTTATAGGCCCCATATCTAACACTCAGAGCTAACCAAAAATTAACATATGACTCTGTAATTCCAATTACATAAAAAAGAGTGGAAAGCAAAAGTCCAAATGTAAATTTATACATCATAGCTTGTACTGATACTAATCAACATTATCTTTATTCTACAAACATCCCAATACTCACTGTGACACTTGATATAGTAATTTATTTTTTTATTTTTTTATTTTGATAAGGCCTGTTTGTTACAAAAGAGGTCACAGTAAGAGTATAGAGTACATATTTTAGATCAGGTACACTGAAAAATTAAATGGTTTCTTTACTTTTGAGTTGATAGCAGGTACATTTTGAAGAAAAAAAGAGCGACATAATATTAGATGTACTCTTATACCTTTGCCATATTCATTGTGCTAAAACATGAGTGAATGATGACATATTCCTTAACTGCAGACAGACTCTGAAATGTGTCTTTACATTAAGTACTGCAGAACTTTCTAGCAAATTGTCATTAGACATTCAGCTTCAATAATTGTTCTTACTAGAATTTAAAACACATTTTTTTTTATTTTAAATTCCTAATGCAGTCACTGAACTTTGGAATCAAGTAGTAGCTGTCTTTAAAATATAATCACATCAATCTTCAATATATATGTTTCTTATTCTTCACATAAACATGTATCCTGCCCTCCAAATCTAGTATTCACTGCACATCATGACCTATCATGAAATGGAAAAGCAACTCTTTCCTAGTGCTTTTGTGAAAAAGGCAGTGATGTGTGTCTGAGGACAGGGAGAGTCCTCCCACTCCAACTATATTTTCCTTTTTGAAGTGACATTTATTCCTTGGAATTTCTAAAACTTGGTGCCTTAGGTGAAGCCTCTTTTATTATGAGATTTTAGTTTGTTTCCCTGCATGAAAACCTCTTCTTTTTACCCCTATTTTGCAACCTGACCTTCTATACTGAAGGCATTTATATTTTGCTTTGTTTTGTTTTTCAGCCATATATATATGTTTTTTCTTAGTTGTTAAGAATCCACAATTTATTTGAGAAAAGCCATTTCTGAAGAAATTTATAGACACCACATAGATGTTTCTGTTCTTCACTTTTTTTCTTCAAAGGATGCAGATCTATGTGTTTATTTATTTATTTAGGTATGAAAAGTAACTGTATTTTTTGATCATTATTGTCATTAAAATGAACACAAAGTTTACTTCTTTCTATAGTTTCTCCTGATTTGTAGGTGAATGCTCTTTGTCTTATTTGACACAAGGAAAGTTCTGGAATATATATACATATGTACATACACACATACACACACATATATATATTCCAGAACATATATATATATATATATATACATACATACATACATATATATGTGTGTGTGCACATGTACTTACATATATATGTGTATATATATTCCAGAACATATATATGTATTTGTATGCCTATGTGTGTGTGTGTATTTCTGTATTTCACCTTTCATAGAAAACTTCAAAAAATACTATTTGAATGAAAAAAATGAAGTTACTCAGAAGAAAAAATACAAATAATATAAATTAATACCTCAAAAAAATCAATCTTCTTTGAATATCATTTTAATTTATTCTCGTAAAAGTTCTTTCTGGCCAGGCTGTGGTGGCTCATGCCTTTAATCCCAGCACTTGGGAGGCAGAGCCAGATGGATCTCTGTGAGTTTGAGGCCAACCTGGTCTACAGAGCGAGATCCAGGACGGGCACTAAAATAACAGAGAAACCCTATCTTGGAAAAAAAAATCCTTTCTGGTACATATTAATGTCCACAAAATTCAAATGCCAGAATGTGTCCCTGAACTGAAGACACTGAACTCTATTTTGGACACGAAGAACAGAGGGAAGGAGTCTAGTTGTAGAGAGTCTGTCTCCCCAGAAAGCTGCTACTTCTCTTTGCTTACACCTTGTGAGGAGGATGGTGTCTGTTTTTCCAAGGTCATGACTCTTAAACATCTTTGCTCATCTGGGCCCCTACCAAGCATGACTGATATCAGCACTGTAGCTTGACATCATCCTTCTGCTTAGAGTCCTTTGTTTGTGGCCTTAATTAAATTCTACATGGCACACATTAATAGATTCGATGCCAGTGTCTGTCACTAAGATTAATCTGACAGGTTGACTAGCAGTGTACTCGAGGGAAAATTCTCCAGCCGCCAAGGTATCACGAAGATGAGAAGTGCCTAAAACTGTTAGGTGATTCTTTCCATGTCTCTCAGATTTCTGTATGTGCTCTGAGGTGTTGTGTTAACTGTGCTTTTTCAGAACTATATTATAAAGAAAGTGTTTTAAAGTAAAGAATTTCAAATGTAGAGAATAATACATATTACTGACTATAAAGCTCCATGTGTTTTTTAGGTAAACAAATGTTTAATTTCAGGTATTAACTGGACTTCTTCACTTAAGTCTGTAGGAAATGGAATTCAGAGAACTGGTATAGAGAGTCCTGTGCTCTTGGTATGATGGTGACCAATTCTTCTATGACTGAGAAGTCTAGTGTCTGTGTACTGTAAATATCAGATGATAGCCAGCCTCTCTAGTCTTCAATAAGATTTATGCCCCCCTTTTTTTCAAGTTTTGATCCCTTTTCAGTCAGTGATCATCAGGGCCTTATGGAGCACACATCTTTAATCTCAGCACTGCAGAGTCAAGCCATGAGAACTGTCACAAGCTCAAAGCCATAGAGATATACAATCACTGTAAGGCATCCTGGTCTACAGTATCAGTCCTGGAACTGAACTAGGCCCTATAAATGTGAGTGACCGTTGTGTGGCTGGGTCTGTTTGTAGGACCTTTGGCAGTGGGACCAGAATTTGTCCCTGGTGCATGAACTGGCTTTTTGGAGCCCATTCCCTATGGTGGGACCCCTTGCTCAGCCTTGATGCAGGGGGGGAGGGGCTTGATCCTGCCTCAACTTGATATGCCAGACTTCGTTGACCCTTCATGGGAGGCTTTACCTGGTCTGAGGAGTGGATGAGGGTGGGTGGGGAGGAGGTGAAGGGGAGGAGGAAGAAGGGAGGGAAAGGGAACTGTGATTGGTATGTAAAATGAAAAAAAATAAAATAAAAAATCATGTCTTTTACTATTACTTTTGTTTTTATAGTTGTGTTTTTGTTGGTAATTATGTACATGCTCTCAATTGGCACATTTTCCAGAAAAAAAAAATCACTCTTCATCAGCAAGTGTTATTATGTTTTAAAAGTTTTCTGTATTATTCAGTGCATTTTCTTTTATTAGTTAACAAATAATAGCTTTTCAAGTTTATTTTCAAAAGCACATTTTTTCATCTTTTTTATATTCAACTTTCAAAAGTTCTTAATTTCAAGTACTTGTTTTTAAATTTTTTTAATTTTTGGCGGGATGAATATTTATTTATTTGTTTGTTTATTTATTTACATTTTACTTTTATTGAGTCTTTGTGAATTTCACATCATGCTTTCCAATCCAACTTATTGCCCTGTCCCCTAGCATCCCCCCTCTGTCCTTGCAACCTCTTCCCCAAGCAAAACCAAATTTAAAAGAAAAATCAAAACCAAAACAAAACAAAGAAGACAAAGCAAAAACTAAAAAAACAAACAAACAACAACAACAACAACAACAGCAACAAAAAGACTCTTGTCTTGGAAGCTATAGTACGGCCCCTTAAGACACACAGTTTACTCTTTAATCTGTTCATCTTTACTTACAAATGTTCATTGCCAGGGTCTTGGATATCCTGTTGTTGTCTTGTGTCATGGGGATCCTGCTGTTTCTGTATCTGTAGGTTTGTCGACTTCACATGCTTCAACAGGTCATAAGTTCCATGGACGTTGGGGTAGGCTAACTCATAGCCCTGGTTCTGGGTCTGTGTGGTAGCTGGGGTAGTCAACTCTCCACTAGCTTCCCCTTATCTTCCCTACCCCAATGAGCTCTCCAGCATTGCCTCTGCTAGCTCGCCCAATGCAGCCTTCAGTGAGGAGTGGTACATATTTTATTTTTATTATTTTTAATCATGTGTCACATGTGTCTGAGTATCGTTTTGGTGCCTGTGAATGCAATACTTTCAGAGGCCAAAAGAAAGCACTGAGGGCTCTGGAGCCTCACAAATGGTTGTGAGTTTTCTGATGTGGGTGCTGGGAACCTACTTGGGTCCTCAATCAGGGCAGTAAATGTTCCTTACTGCTGAGCCATCTCTCCAGCCTTGGGTCCTTGTCCTTTAACTGATAATTTTTATGCTTAATTACCCATTCCATAGAGTGAATGTCTATCTCATACTGTCATATTAAAGTTTACTTTGGATTTGTTAATCTCTTCAGTGTTTGTTTTGTTCTCCTTAACTGAGCCTTTCTTTTGAGTAGAAACAATTTTTATTTCATCTTCTAACATTATAGACCCAATCTCACTGATAATTAATATTTTACTTTGTTTATAAATAAATTGTTTTTGATCTGAAGAACTGAAAAATATTGTTTCTTGGAATGACTTACCTTCATATTTTATTCTATAAATGCATACCCATTTAAAGGAATTTAAAAATCATTCCATGTGTGTCACAATGGATTCAACTGTGATACTCTATAGAAATAAATCATAAGTATATGACCACTAGTATCTATGAAATTATCAAATGAATATAATTATTACATATGCCTTTGCTCTAATATGGGTTATCAAAATGACATTTTATTTCAAATATGATTATTCTTTAATCTTATAACTATATTATTTATTTCTACATATTTTATACAATTTTCCTTTTTAAAACATGAAGTCTGGCCTCCAAGTATTACAGAAGTAATAAACTGACTATCTGTGTTGATCAATCAGTATATTTTGCATCTTAACTACCTGGATATTCAAAGTCTAATTTGTTTTTAATCTAACTATAAAATATTTCTAGGGCAGAAAATGGAAAGATGAAAACGAAATGTTCCACCTACATAAAAGCATAATGTTATGAAACATTAAATCTGTTGCAGTTGGAAACACATTTATGGGAGGAACACTTATAATAAAATCACTCAGAGAGTTTCTCTTTTTGGTATGGATTCATTTTTTTTATGAGAGTAATGTTTCTAAAACAGCCAATGAGCCAATAAATGTCACTTATGGGTGACCAAAGACCGTAGTGAAGGCCAGGTGTTGTCCTACCCCAAAGGTTATGCCCCAAATCACTGAACACTACTCCTACTACAAGAATGGAAGAGGTTTGATAAGAAGTGTATTTTTTAATCAGATGCGAGTTGCAAACTTCCCTTGTTCATATTTAACCTTTATAGCCAATCTCTGTTGTATTTGTTATTGAAAATGTA
Organism: Peromyscus melanophrys; assembly: GCA_902168415.1. Taxonomy (NCBI): domain Eukaryota; kingdom Metazoa; phylum Chordata; class Mammalia; order Rodentia; family Cricetidae; genus Peromyscus; species Peromyscus melanophrys. Next base: position 18,242 of record CABHPR010144030.1, on the reverse strand, counting down.
CCCTATAGACCTGGCAGCATTCTCATCACATGAAAGTTTACTGGAAACAAATATATTAGACCTCACTTTAGGCCTACTTTTTATTATGATCCTCAGTGACATCCTAAATAACTGATCCATATATCCAAGCAAATAATATATGACCATTATTAGTACCATATTTGACAGTGGCCATGATAGTTTTAAATGTCAACCTTTCTTTTCCTTTTATTGAAAATAGATTTTTTTCTTAATTAATATATCCTGATTACGATTTCCTTTCCCTCTACTCCCCTCAGTTACCCCCCACTTCCCCTCCCATCTGGATCCACCCCTTCCTTTCTTTCATTAGAAAACAAACAGGCTTCGAAGGAATAATAATAAAATAAAATAAGAAAACAAAAAACTAACATAACAGAATTGGACAAAACAGAAGGAAAAGAATCCAAGAGAGGGTACAAGAAACAAACACCATTTATTCATACACCCAAGAAACCCATAAAAACACTAAATCGGAAGCTGTAACATTTATACAAGCAACCTGAAGGTTAAAAGAGAGAATATAGATACAAAATAATGAGATAGCATTTCAAAAAAGGTAGTAGCCTTTTTTTTTTTTTTTTTAGATAAGGAACCTCCAGAGATGCCATTGAGATCATTTGCTGTTGGACATCGATACCACTGGGCATGCCACCTACCTTTAATAGACATTTGTTTCCCCAATGACACTTCCTTGGAAAAAAGTAAATTTTCATTCACAAGTTGTTAAATGTCAACTTTCAGAAACCTAGAATCACTTGAGAAGGTTTTAGTTGATGGATTTTCTAGATCAGGTTGGACTGTGGGCTCGATTGTGAGGGATTGTCTTTTTAATTGTTGTAAGAAGACAGAGTCCACTATTGGTGACACCATTTTATAGTGTGGTCCCTGAATTCTTTTTTTTTTTCCGGTTTTTTCAAGACAGGGTTTCTCTATGTAGCATTGGAGCCTGTCCTGGAACTAGCTCTGTTGACCAGGTTGACCTCAAACTCACAGAGCTCCACCTGACTCTGCCTCCCAAGTGCTAGGATTAAAGGTGTGTGCCACCACTGCCCATCCAGTCCCTGAATTCTTATAAGTGAAGAAAATTCCTAAAAATGCAATTTGACAGCAAGGACATACTCATTTGTCTCTCTGTTCTTGACTGTGGAGGTGATGTGACTAACTGAGTTCCTGCCTTGCTTGGCTTTCCCAAAATGTTGAACTGTAATGTGTAATTATAAGCCAAAAACAAATTCTCCTGTGCTATCATGGCTTTTTAAAGGTTTTTTTTTTTTTTTTTTGGTCACTGTAGTAGAAATGAAGCTAACAGGGAAATTGTTTCCATGAAGTGGGGTTATTCCAATGATGAACCAGGCCATTTTGATTTTGAGTCTCTGGAAGACTTTGAAACTTTGGGCTGAAAAGGCTATTAAGTGTTGAGAGTTTAATGAGCCATTCTAGTGGTAGCTTGAAAAATAAGAACACAGAAACAGTTCAGGCTTGACTTAGGAGGTTTTAAAGATAAGCAAAGTTAGTGTGTGTGTGTGTGTGTGTGTGTGTGTGTGTGTGTGTGTGTGTGTGTTTGTGTTTATGTGTGTGTGTGTTTAATACGGAACTAGGCTAAGGATTATTCATGTGATATTTTGACAAAGCATCTGTACGTTCTGACCCTAGTAGTGCTGAAGAAAGAACTGTGTTTGTCAAAGAGATCAATACCACTGTGGTGAAATCTGTGCTTCATCCGTACAACAGGAACTGTATTCTTAAGTTGACACACAGAAGCAGTTTTCTAAACGGGCCAGGCTATACCTGGAGCTACATCTTGGCATTGTGCAAGCATTGCCCATGGCGTACTGGTTCTAAAGACATGAAAGATGCAAGACTGAGAGAATTATGGAGCAAAGCTGAGGCTTGGCACTTGGAAATATTTTATGAGTCCCCACCCAGAGGTTCTGAGATGCCATTGGTAAAGGAGAAGCCTCAAATACATGAAAGTCTCTAGGATATACATGACACCAAGACTGTGAGACATTGGCCAAGAAAAGCTGTGTATATGGAGTGGATCTGACCTAGGGTGGAAGCTGTATGTTCTGCAGAAGGCAGAGCTGGAGAAGTGAAGCTGCAAAAACCCTTTTCAACCCAGATATGAATTATTCCCAGAAATTAGAAATTCAGCGACAGGATTTGAGTTACACTGCTGAATTGTGGTTTTTTTTAAGTGTGATTGTTTATGTGACCCATTTCCTCACTTTTAGAATAATGACTATGTAACATCCTTTTTATTTTATAGTAGTACAATTAAAACACTTTGAACTTTTAAAAAATATTTTTTGAGATTATAATAGAATCACACCACCCCATCTTTACTGTTTTTACTCCAAACACTCACATGTACCCACCATACTTGATCTCTTTAAAATTAATGTCCATATATATGCATCCCTATTTTCCTTATGAAGGAAATTATTTTGTCTATGTATTTTGTCTTACAAAATATTCAAATGGAGGAAAAATCTCCAATTATATGTCCATATATATGCAACCATATTTTCCTTATGAAGGAAATTATTTTGTCTCTGTATTTTGTCCTTACAAAAATATTCAAATGGAGGAAAAATCTCCAATTATAAATTTAGTTAGAAACTTGAAGTTTAAATTGACACTAGCTGAAACCAAGAGATTAATATAAATTTTTGTTTATAAACATATCTACAGGGATATACTTGAGATACAATTTCACAGCAAGCATATTGGCAAACTCTTAAATGCTCTTACCTCTGTACTAATGTATACTTATAAATATCATCCTGGAAATCGGAACTATGATTTTGGAACAGCATGTGTATCTATGATCCAACATGTTCAACCATCACCAAATATCATTGTATAATTTATTTGGTAGTAGAAAAGAAGCTTATGAAACAGCTGTAAATACATATGAAAAGTACATTAATTAAAATAATCTAATATTAATGCACAAAACTTGTCTACTTCTGTAGACAAATATATATATATATATACATGTATATATATGTATGTATGTATGTATGCAGGTTTATAATTTATAAATATATAGCTACAATTTTTTTATTTCTATAAATGAAGAAAGCAGGAGTTAAGTGGACATTTTCAAACTAAATTATAAAATTGGGATGCTGTAAATCCAATACATGTAAAACATTAACATGACGGAGAAAATTTATCCTGAAGGATATAAATGGGAATTTCAGAGAAATTATTAAAAGTGAATAGCAATTTTCAAACATGTGTGAGTATCACATCAGGGAAACATTAAAAACAAACTAAGGATCAGTATTTGAGGTAAACCACCAGGGAGTTAGTATTTAAATAGCAGTGTGATGTTCAGTGTAGTGTAAATTATTTAAATGAAATGTGTTTAATATGTGGAAGCAGTATTTTCTCATTTGTGAGTGTGTTCAATACTTTGTGCTTTGCTATTACATACATTTTTTTTCATTCCCATAGAGAATTCTTCCATTAAATTCTCTGGATGTTGAACTAAAAATATCTAAACTCATAACCCTATGATTCTAATGACATCTATCTTTAGGTTCACACCGAATATCTCTCAGGCTGTGAAAATAAATTGGAGATTATGTGAATACACATAACCTTGGTCTGAATTACAAAACCAAGGAAGAGAATTCTAAAACTTGGAGGAACTTTACAGATTGTTTTCACCCATCGCAGAAGTCTGTAAGAGTTGAAACTGAGGTTCAAAGATGTTAAATGATCTTAAACTTACTCTAATTGAGTCAACAGATGTTATCATTTTCTATTCAGCACCTGCTTTAGGCAATTTTCAAACATCTGGCAAGAGAGACAAACTATTTAAGGAGGTCTTCACTAGCAATTCGGCTTGTCTTTAATTTCTAACCGTGTATTAGCCGCAAACTTCAGAAACCAAAGGACCCAGAACCTATTATCTAAGCCTCCCACAGACATGATTTTGTGGAGACAGTTAACTCAGTTCAACAGTGTCTTGATGGTTTTTCTCTCTGTAGTAGGCACCATGTCCAACATGGTAGACACAGTGGTAAACGCAGCAGTCAAGCCTTGTCTGCACAGGGTATGGCGCCCAGACAAATGACCAACAATATGGATGTAGAAAGGGAAATAAAGATGCAACAACCTGTATTAGATGAAACTACATGCCATTTATAATTGTATGTAGCCAATCCAAGTGCTCTATCTGGCAATGAATATGATGAAGCAATAAAAAACTTATACAGGAGAAGTTATAGGCAGTTTGGGGAACAAGTATACTCTGTTATATCTGACATATTCTTTTTCTGTAAACTTACAGCAGGCTTTTATATTTTCAATATATTTTATATGGATTGCCAAAATAGAATTATTTTTTTCCTTAGTGTACTATTTTATAATCTCAGATTACTTTTGCTATATTATGGCTTACCAATATACCTATGTTACTAGGGCAATGCCTTATCATTTACTAAATTTGTTAATGAATACAAAATACAATATTTTTTTGCAGACAAATGTGTACAAGAGACTTCATTTTAAAGTTTGTCTTTAAATGAACACAATTCTACTCAAGTCTGCAAACTAATGCACTATTTTATTTAACATCTTCTTTTGGGTCCTAACTTTAAGTGAAATTCATTCCAATGAGACAGCAGAGATACAAGCTATTAACAAACGTCTTTCTGCCTCTCAGAGTGCTACATACACATCTAGTGTCCTTGCTAAGTGTCAATTCAATGCACATGTAATTACCTGCTTTCATTCAGCCTATACAGTTTATGTAGCTGCTTCTTTGTATTCTGGCCAGATTCCCTGTAGTGCAATCCATGAACCATGGTACTAGCCAACCCACTTCAGGGCTCATTAATTGCTCTTTCCCCAGTAATAAAATAGTCTATCTGTCTTCATGTAGCCCTGTAGTAACTTTCCACTCTGCTACAGACTCTTCCTACAGTTTTGAAGGAAGAGTCTTCTTAAATCCCCCTAGTCCTTCCTGTGTGTTTCATCATCCCATATACTTGTAGGTATAGAGTATAATTTTCATTTAGTTAATGGTTAAATTTCTAACAGTCTCTGAAGAAAAATGGCATCCAAGTCACTAACAAAGAACTTCTTTTTCGCTTACTCAATTAACACACTGTTATATATCATCTAAAGAACCATAATCTCTGTGAATATTAAAAAAGAAGGAAATAAGGAGTTTTCTTTCAACATATTTATAAACAAAACCTTCTTTCAAAACAGCTTCTAGGATATGTATAACTAGAGAGTAAATTTACTCTCATAAATTTTTATCATTAATGAGTTCCAAATGAAATTTTCATAATAAAAATGACTTCTTACAAAGTACTGAGATATAGAAATTGCTAATACTGAAAGTCAAACTCTATCTACTTGATGGGTTTATTCACCATCAAGCAGATCTTATATTCTACTAAAGATAACCAATCATTAATAATATAGATATAATCATATGTGAAGAGAACAGGATTGGTTAAGTTCTTCAAGTGGCTGAATTATGGTTTAAATATTAAAGTTTGCCTAGTGAATACTTAATTTACAGAGAGGAAGAAAATGTGGATATTATACTGTAACAGTTATTGGCTGGAGTTCTTGGAGAAAGCACAGCATTAAGTACTAAATACCTGTGATGGGATCCTGAATCAAGCATTCCGTACAATTTCTTTGAAATGCAAGTAATATGTCCATCAATCAAGATGTTATACAGAAGGCTTAGGAGATCCTATCAGTTTAATCTGAGAAACACTCATAGGTTCAGTCCACTTTTTTCAAGGAAGCTAAATAAAATGCTAGATTTATAATGCAGAATTTAATTTTAATTTCATCATATTATTTAAATATGACAAGTGTTATCAAATGTCAAGTTTCATTTTAATTTTTTATTATCTGCTAGAGCCCTACAATTAAAAATATGGGAATATGGTAAGACTGCCATTAAATGCAGAATGGGTGCAAAGTAAGTATGTAATTACATAGTCAATAGATCATTGATCAATAAATAATACATGCTTTCTTAAGAAGGAAAAAATAAATTGTTCTAAAATATAAATAATAGCAACTATAATTTAGTTTATGACATTAATGACCAATGCCAGATGGGTAATGAGAAGAGGCAATAAATAGCATGATGTGATAAATTCATTGTGTTAAAAGGATTAAAATTTAGAAAATGACTGGGAAACACAGATAAGGTCAAAATAGACATTTGGCCAGGATACTTAAATGTCTACTCACAGTGACAAAGTTTGGAGAGTTGCATGAAGTTTTTTTTTCTTTTCTTCTTCATTTCTTTTTTCTTTTATTGAAAAAATATTTTTTTCTATTCAATGTATTCTGATTTTTGTTTTCCCTACCCCAACCCCTCCCAGTTCCTCTAAACCTCTCCTCCCCCATGGATCCAAACCTTTTCTCTTTCTCATTAGAAAACAAGCAGGTATTAGAGATTTTTCAACACAAACATGATCTTGTTATCTTTCTGCTACAAATTGCTTCTTCCTGCAAAGCTGTGCCTCAAATTTTAAACAGGACAATGTACCAACGATAAAGAAACAATAGTGTGTCCTTTCAAGCAGCCACTTGTCCCCACGTTAAGTTCAAGTGAATCATGGGACAAACCAGTCGACAAGAACTATGGAAATCAACCTCAGGCTGGGCCATCTGTGTGACAGGCATGACTCCAGGTCAAACATCTGTTTTGTCAAACAAACTTATAAATGACATCTGTGTAACTGAGTTTGATTTGCAAGGATTAAATTGCAGAATATTTTTACAATCTCAAATTATATGCACCCATGCAAATTTATCTAAATCTAAAATGCAGATATGTTTTGACTCATGTAATGGCTCAATTAGTCCATGCCGATTTTAATATTTGTGGAGTTAAAGAGATTAGTTGATATCCATGTACTAATTTCTGTGAGGGTTTATTCACATCAAGGTGACATCAATATGAGACCAATATTTCACACTCCCTAGATGGTATGTATTGATAAGAAAGAAGAGAAATGTTACAATATTTATTAGTACAAACATAGTTATCTTAGTTGAGGTTACTATTACTGTGAACTAACACCATGACAATGGCAACTCTTATAAAGGAAAACATTTAATTCAGGCTGGCTTTCAGTTTCAGAGGTTTAGTGCATGATCTTCATGGCAGCGTGCAGGCAGATAACGGTATTGGAGAAGGGTGTTACAAATCTTGATCCCCCTGCAGCAGACACAACTGTGTGTCAAACTGAGACCTCAAAGCTCACCCCCACAGTGACATGCTTCCTCCGACAAGACTATACTTACTCTGACAAAGTCACACCTCCAAATAATGCCACTCCCTCTGGGGGTCATTTTCTTTCAAATCACCACAATGACGAAGACATTTTTTTCTTATTAGAAATTGTCACGAACAGCCAAAGCTTACAAATTCCTTTCACTTTCTCAGGTTCTATTTCATACTTATCTACTCATCTTACATTGCCGTCTAGAAGTTTTAGTATTTTCATACAAATATGTCGTTTTCTAAACTAAGAACTCCTTAGCATAGTCATAATACCTCTCATTAATGACATAGAAAATATTTAAAATGCAGTAGAAAAGACAGCTAAATCAATGCATTAAGATAAGAGTTAATACTCTTAGAAAAGAGAGGAACACACACACATAGACACAAGCACACAAGCAATTTTCTGCATGTCCTTCCTAAATATTTTCTGTAAATGACTAAAGGAAATTAGCTTCCTATCTTCTCTCTCCAGTATCTTTAAGTTACTTTGATGGCCTATTTTGAGAACCCTGGGGATTTGTAAACAACATTGCTTTTCATGGCTTTTTTGCAATTATCATAATCATATATTTAACCTAGCACTGGAAAAAAGTAGAATTTAAATCCTTCTTCCTCTGAAGTCATCATTTTATACCAACCAGAATCATAAAAATATTTAAGAGACAAAAACCAGTGGTGTTTATTTTTCTCTACATTACTGATGATGGAAAAGCTTCCTCTTTCAAGGTGAATTTTAATGAATTTCATAAAGCTTCTGAGGTTACATTCCAATAATCTAATGAACCTTGACATTATAAAATACCTTACTTGTGTTTGATCAAAATGAGACTCAAAGAAAATAAGGAGAACCATGAATTTAAAGAAACAAATCCATACTAGAGCCCCAAATGAAGATGCCACCTGCATCTATCATTTCTCCACTCTACATGTTGGATGTGACAGAAGGTTATTCCCCTCATCTTGTAGTAATTACAATGATCTTTATTGCAGAGTGTGTTATATCAGTATGTTAGTGACAAATTCTTTTCAGAGTGTCTAAACGTAACAAATTTAATTGCCTCAAATAACACACTTAGGACTTAAAAATATTAAGTTCAAAACATATTGGTAATAAATTATTTTGAATATTTGATTCAATAATTATGAGCAAAATTAATGTTTTAAAGAAAGATACAAGCCGGGCGGTGGTGGCGCACGCCTTTAATCCCAGCACTCGGGAGGCAGAGCCAGGCGGATCTCTGTGAGTTCGAGGCCAGCCTGGTCTCCAAAGCGAGTTCCAGGAAAGGCGCAAAGCTACACAGAGAAACCCTGTCTCGAAAAACCAAAAAAAACCCCAAACAAACAAAAAAACAAAACAAAACAAAAAAAAAGATACAAGACTAAAGTTCATATGTATAGGGTGTAGATATTTTAATTATGTGCATTGCTGAGACAGACTTCTGGGAGACACCATTCAAGGAATTATGGTTTAATTTAAGTCAGCCTCATTGTGGGAAAGGTACGGTGGAGCTTATAGCGGTTGGAGTGACTAATTTACATGGCATGAGTAACCTGAATTGGCTCTTTCCCATCTGTGCTGCTCATGCAGAAAAGGCTGGGGTCTGAATCAGGTTTTGCCCCACACTCTAGCCCCACTAAGATGGCCCTACCACTGTCAGCCTCAGACCATAACCAGAAGGTTCCACACTGTTCCAGCATAGCACCACCAGCAGGGGACCAAGCATTCACACGTATGAGCCTATGGAAGATTTTTCACATGAAAACCAAAGCAGTCAGTGAGATTACTAACCCTATGTAATAGGAGCAAATAAATAATTAAATGTGAATGCTCTAAGAACATAAATAATGCCCCCCCCCCATTTTTATATATAACGCCAAGGAGAAAAGACCTTATTAGAAATAATCCATACTAGTCTGTCCATATTTTAATGAATTATGCTTACTTTTGTGAGTTGATATAAATCTTGATTGTAGTTGTCAATACATGGAAATAGTAGCTAGATTTTGATTGATGAATAAGGTGACTGAAGCAAAACAGAGAAATAATCTCAGCTTAAATAATAGGCTGCCAAAATTAATCATTTATTTCATGAGAGTTAAAATAAAAGCCACGGGCCCATTAAAATCACATGATTTTTTTTAAAAGCAGAAAAATAATGACAGAATTTAAGGGAAACATCTGACTTTCTAAAGTCAATGATACCCAGACATCTAAAAAAGGTTTGAGTATGTTTTGTAATGAATGAAGTGATAGGCCATCATTCAGATGGGAGGTACATCATATTATTGATCAGTTGATTTGATCACAGACTAAATCTGGAAGTATGCTGGATAGTTTTATGTCCGCTAAAGTCATGCAAGCTAAAGTCATCTAAGAGGAAACCTCAATTAAGAAATGCCTCGGGTAACAGGAAGGCTTGTTTGAGTTACTGTCCTGACTTCCTTTGATAATGAACAGTGATATGGGTATGTAACTCAAATAAACCCTTTGCCCTTCACCTCACTCCAAGTTGATTTGGTCATAGTGTTTCATCTCAGCAATAGAAACCCCAACTAATACAGCAAGTGGCATGGCAAAATATATATGTCTTATTACTTTGATTTCTAGCCCAACACTCAGGACTTTTTGCTCTTATTTATATTTTCACGAAATTCCTTGTCTACTTCCTATTGTTACTAGTCAACTGCAGACAGTAATATTTTATGTTGTTTGATGATAGAAACATGTTTCTTATACACACACATTATATACCAATATATAATACATGCATGATCATGTTTTCAGTAATGTTTTACATTTAAAAAAAATACAGGGGCAAGAAAGGTAGCTCAGTGGGTAAAGTTCCTGCTACCAATCCTAAGGAACTAAGGTTGGAGTCTGAGTGTCCGTGGAAAAAGGAATGGTGGTGTGCGTCTGAAATGTGTGTGTAGAGGAAATGAGCCAGGTGATTCAGTCCATTGATTAGCAACCCTATCTGAATAATAAATCTTCAAGTAAATTGAGAAATCTTGTTTTAAAATGTCACATAGATAATAATATAGGGAGATACCCAACATCTGGCCTTCACATATACATAGACACACATATATGCAAACTCACACTTGCATAGAGACACATCTATATGAACATGAACGCCAAACACACACACACACACACACACACACACACACACACACACACACACACCTCACATAAAAGAGTATGTAATATGTGTTAAGTAAATGAATGAAAATATAAGACATTAAATATTCAATAATGGTAATGTAAATATATTATACACTTTATGCTTCTAATGATATTGAAATATATTGAAATCTTTCCCTATAAACATATTTATAAAACTCAAATAAACAATGTAATACCATTTATCATTGCTCTGTGCTGTGCCATTTTATAAATGTTTTACATTTATTAGCATCATTTGTTTTTATTAGAACTACATTGAACAATTATTATTTTAATCTCATTTTATATATGAAGAAACCATACACAACATATTTCACAATGTCCAAAGTTCACTAAACTGGCAAGCTGTGGAATATACAATTGATGACATGTCTAACTCCAGTGCCTAAGCTCTTAAACATTATATTCTGCTAAATGGACATAGTATTGAACTGACTCTTTTTGTTTTGTTTTGTTTTGTTTGTTTTTGTTTTTTGTTTTTCGAGAAAGGGTTTCTCTGGGCAGCGTTGGCGCCTTTCCTGGAACTCACTCTGTAGCCCAGGCTGACCTTGAACTCAAAGAGATCCACCTGCCTCTGCATCCTGGATGCTGGGATTAAAGGCATGGGCCACTACTGCCCGGCCTTGAACTGACTCTTAATGATTTATTTTTATATACATAGGATAATACATCTCTTGACCCATGTTGAAGAAACTTCTGTTTGTAGTAGATGGTGATTAACACAAAACTTCACAATTATTCAAGGTGCAGAGAATAAAAGACTGAGCAATGGTCACTCCTAATGGGACATTCTGTGTCAAACCCTTTTCCAAGACTCACAGATCATTGCAAAATATGGGACTGAAGAAGTGTAAGAGCCAGGAGCAGAAGATGAGTATAAAAAGAAATAGTATCTTCTGGACTAATCAGAGCAGCTATGTATATGAACTCATGATGGTTATGAGAGCGTGCACAAGACCTGATCAAGCCAGACCCAATCTCAGCAGGAGAGAGAGGAGTTTAGCAAGAATTCCCACTCCTGACTGAGTAAATATTGGCAATGGATAGCTGCAGATGGGAAGAACCAGTTTTCACTAAGAATGTAGTCCTGATAAGTCAATCACTGTTGCAGTGAAAGGTCACACATCCAAGAATATATGGGCGGCACCAATTGGACTTGATGGTTCAGGGAGATAAAAAGGACATAATGTTGATTGAGTAGGGAAGGAAATCTGGAAGGAGCTGGGGCAGAAGACAGTGAATATGATTTTTAAAAAGGTACAAAATTCCCCAAGAAAACACACACACACACACACACACACACACACACACACACACACACACACTGTGATAACAATACTCAACATTGTCTTGTTTTGTTCCGTGTGTGTGAATGTGTGTGTATTTGTTTCTGTGTGTCTTTGTGTGTGCACCTGTATCATCTTAAAGATGAAATATAGGTTATTATATGTAATAAGCTAGGGTTCTAAGTCTGAGCTGTAACCTTTACCCTTGATATTTTATTTAGTCGATTTTTTTCAGTGTTTGGAAGTATTAAAATGACTTGTTGTGTTATGTAAGGCATGGAAAAAATTGAAATTATTGAATAATGCTAAGTATACTTGAAAAGCAAAGTGAAGTGTGTATCTAGAAGTAAACAGCAGAAGTGTGATCACAACCATGCCTCTTAATTTCTTTACTCCACACCTGAATGTGAAATCATCTCAAGGCAACATTGCACCTACATGCAGAAAACAGTGAAATGGAATCTCATGTGAAAATACATAAATATAACAACAACAATAACATTGGTTGAAATTCTCAATTTCAACTTTTGCAAAATATGTCATAATGCCTAAAAAGCTATAAAAGTAATTCTACAAATGAAAATCACAACTAAGAAACAGGATTGATTAATTAAGAAAGGGACCGAAAGAGTTAATTTCATTATGAATTGTTCTGGAATGTTTCCATTAGGGAAAATATTAGAAAAGTAACATTAGCCCACAAGAGTAAATACATAATTCAATTTACCGTTTTTTATTTGAAAACAATTCAAACACACAAAACAACCATATGATCCTTGATGTTATAATATATGATAGTTGTTTTTAAAGAAAGTTCTCTGTATTTAACTTGGGGGAATAATTTATATACATATTTTATATGTATGGGTGTTTTACCTGCACATATAGCTATTTATCACATTCATGCAGTGCCTACAGTGGCCAGAAGAGGGCATCATATCTCCTGGAATTGGAATTAAAGATGGTTGTTGACTGCCATATGGATGCTGGGAATTGAAGCCATGGCCTCTGGAAAAGCAGTCAGTGCTCTTAGCTAAGGATCCATCTCACCAGCCAATAAATTTATTTTTTTAAGTTTGCAACACTGTGAAATTTTTCTTTTACTTACTTTATGTTAACCAAAATGATATTTCTTAGCATATGGAAATTACTGTCTTTATGGTATGTATTTTGCATATTTTGTGATTTTTGCCCAAATATGTTGATGGGCATCTTACTACAATAAGTCAAAGAAATATAACACTGGATCTTCTGCTCATAATATCAAGCTTTGAAACATCAAATTCGCAATTGGGGGAGATCTCCTCCAGTTTTATTAAGTAGTAAATAAAATTTTGAGATTTTTTTCAATGTTTTATGTAACACTTAAAGAAAAAACTAATACTCATATAATATACTAGAATATAAGCATATGTGAAGTGTTTCCACATAATTTTCAAGGACAAGAGTACTGATATCATCTTCATTATTTACTTGTTTTACAAATTTCTGAGTCTTATTTGTACTTTGTGTCCATTTACCAATTTTCTCTTGCTTGAAATTAAAGGTTATTGAGCATCTACTTTGTTTTGGACTCTTTTGTGGTTCTAAGGGTCTAGTATTAAAATAGGGAAGTTCTTGCATTCACTTACAATTCTGTGATGCTGAGGTTGAAAGTGAACAAGTAGTACACAGTATATCAAGTTGTAGAAAGGCTTGAGGTAAAGAAAACAGGCTTTAGTGGATGTAATTGAGTGTAAGTATCACTTTGAAAGTCAAACAAATATATTTGGTATGACCCTAGATGGCCATGGTTCTGAAGAAAATAGGGACAAAATGATACTTTTAAATGTGTGAAAGATGTACATACTAAATTTAAGAGAGTTCAGATCCAGACGCCCTGATATAGGCTTTGGTTTGAGGTGGATAAAAATCACGAAGAGACCTGTGGGGGAGAAAAAACAAACAAATAATAAAACCTAACAAACAAACAGAACCCATAAAGCCACTGTGGTCTCAATCCTTCAGGAGCTTAGTGTAGGCTATTCAGATTCAGCATAGACCTTGTGGTGGCATGGTCCTGGGACAACCACATGGCCACAGGCTAGTTTCTAGGTCCCAGGTATCCATGTGGTCTTTGATGGCAACATGGGCTATGAACATCAATGCAGCCCCTGTCTGTAGTAGGACCACAGGCCAGTAGCCTGTTATGGGTTTGAATATCACCATAGTCCCAGGCATACTGCCATGGCTCCCACAGCAGCAAGGCCCTCAGATGCCAACATGACACCAGGAGGGGACCCAGACCCCTGGCATTGGCATGGCCTTCAATGGTATCAGAAGCGACAGACATCAATCCAGACTCTGGCTGCCCTAAGGCCATGGACCCAGACATGGCCCTCAGAAGCATCCCTGGCCCAAAGAACACATGGCCTTAGCTGACAATGCTCGTCATTGAAATCGGCACAGCCTAGATCCTGGGCATCTATGTGGCCTTTGGTGGCAACATGAGCCGTAGACATCAGCATAGACCCTGGCTTTGATATGATCATGGACCCAGACTGCCGCAGCCCATGATTGGATGTCACCATGTCACCAGGTGGCAGCACAAGTCACTCAGATTTGCATAGTCCCCGTGGCAGCATAGCCCTTGGATATCAACGTGGCCCCAGGGGCCCAGACTACAGGCCTTTGCAACAGCCCACAGTGGTGACAGGAGCCACAGACATCAGCACAAGCCTCCTTGCTGCTTCAGGGTCTTGGACCAAGAGAGCCCTTGGCAATAGCCCAGGCCTGGACATCACCTCGGACTAGCAGGCCGTTCGTGTCAGCCTGTTCCTCACCACCCTCGCCTCTTCAGATCAGCCTCTCTCCCAAGCCCGTGAACAGTTCTGCCTTTCTCTCTCTTCCATTTCCTCACCCTGAACTTATTCATCGTAATGGTGCCTGATAGACATCCCCCCCACCCCACCCTCACCCCCTGACCCCCCGCCAGGGGGCTCCTGCTTGAATCCTGCGCACCCCAGCTGCAAGGCTTGGTGCGGAGCTCAATTTACATTATTTTTAAAATAAATTAAAACATGTAAATGTTGGAAAAATAAAACTCAATAAAAAACATTCAGCCTTTCTTCTGTTTGGTCAATTACTAGCCTTTAACACAACTAATTCACATTTTTTTTTGTGTGCGTCCATTGTAATATGTGGGCATATGTGTTTCCTCCTAAGGTGTTTAAGAGTACATTGACAACATGATAGTCCTTTATTTGTATTTCAATGAGTATTTCATAGAGATATTTTCAAATATAACCGGACTAAAGTTTTCAACTTCAATGAATTTATCATGGGATCAATAATATGTAATCAACTATATTCTAGTTTGGTCAACTGACACAACAATATTATTTATTGCAGATTTTTGTCTTTATCATAAGATTTAAGGAAGTGTCAGGTATTTTTAAAAATATTTTTATTAATTTTTCTCAAACAATGTAGTTTGATTGAATTCTTTCCCTCCCCCCAATTCCTTCCAAATCCTTTCCACCTCCTACACTCCAACCCATGAAATTTCATGCATTTTTCTCCCTCCCTCTCCCTCTCCCTCTCATCTCTTTCTCAAATGAAAATAAAACCAAAAAATAGAAATCAAAACAAAAAAAATTCCCAAAACAAAATTAAACCCTAAAAACCCTGGAGTCTCATTTTTGTTGGCCTACTGATTTCCCATTTTCCAGCAATTATCAATTGCAAATGGCTTCTTGGTAAGGAATGGGTATTTGTGTCTTCTTACTTTCTTGCAGGAGTTTAGTCTGGTTTAAACTTGCGCATGTCTTGCCCATTCTGGGACAGTCTCTGAGAGTTCATGTTATGTTTGGAAGACTCTGTGTCTCTGGAGTCATGTACCACCTCTGCCTCTTACAATCTTCTTACCTCTTCTCCTGAGCCTTGAAGAAACAGATTTGACAAAGATCTTCCATTTAGGGTTGAGTCCTACAATCCTTCACTCTCTGCAGATTGTTCAATTGTGAGTTTCTATGTTAATTCCCATTTGCTGCACAAGAAGCTTTTCTGATGAGGGTTTAGTGATTCCCTGATCCATGAGTATAGAAATATGTAACTAGGAGACAATTTATTGTTATGTTCCTTTAGCAAAATAATAGGAGGAGATTTACTCTAGGTCCATGACCTATTTAGCTTGATGTTCTTGGACAGTCCAGTAGTGCCAGATATGGGTTACATATCATGGAGTGGACCTTGAAACCAATTTTGCAACATAGTTGGTTATTCCCATTTGAGACAGTACTGCACCTATCTTGTAGGAAGGTTACTGTTGTAGGTTGCAACATTTAGAGCTGTATGATAATGATTACTGTTCTCCTATAGAATGCAAAGCACCTTCTACAACCATTGACTCTAATCTGTAGGGGTGAAACTTTTAGTTGGTTATGTACTTTTAGTTGGATCTGTAGCCTATGCAAGCATCTACAACACTAGAGTCTTATTAATCAGGTTGTGGAGGGTAACCAGTAGTCTTGGCAATACTCCATAATGTTTGAGGGAGTCTGTAGGATCCTTTTGGCCAAAACTGAACAAGATGTAACCCATTTCTAGTAGTGGGAGTTTTAACTTGTAGCATAAAATTTCTAATTAAGGCACTCTTTCCCCAAATAAGGTTACTCCCTTTAATTTTATTACATGTAAGTTTATATTTTTGCAAGCTTCTGCAGCAGTAGGTAGGATTGGATATATTTCTTGCTTGACATGATGGATTAGCTTCCCTTAAATTGGAACATGTCCCCATTCTTTCCTAATCACTTCTGACGTTGAGAATTGTGAGGATTATCATGCTCTCATTCCTTGTTCTCTAAAAAGAGGACTGTTACCTTTGATTACTTTGTTGTTCTTGGTGGCTAGAAAGACTCAAAACTCTCAGCTAGCATGCCACAATGATGTTTAGGCCCTTTTCATGTATCTCTGTCCACAGACATATAGTGTACATACCTCTCACTACTGCTATACCTTTTCATTTTTAATGTGATTTCTAATTGAATATATTTTCTAAACAATGAATATTTATGCATGGATGTACATTTTAAGTATTTAGTGTTATGTTGGAAATTTCTTTCTAAACTCTTACTTTTGTAATTATTCTCATTTTTGTTTCAATGTAGTCTTTCTATTAAATTGTCCTGCCAATTGTGGACAAATATAGTTTGTTGCATTTTCTAGAGCTACTTTTCCTATTTGACTTGACCAGCAATTCCAGAATAATATTATGTAACCACCATTGCTCCTGGCAAAATGGGTAGAGATGTTTTTTCCTTTAATTTTCTCAGGCAAGTTAGGGAGAGATTATAGAATCAAGGAAGGCAAAAGTTGCAAAAGAATTGTTTTAAAAACTTAGCACCTGTCCATGAAGTTTTGAAATCGTGAAAATTACTAGACACATCCTCTACATGATATAGGATTGACAGTTTCTAGGGTTTCTACTTTGTCATGGAACTTCCATAAAATGCATTATACATAGGTCATTAGTATGGTGCTGTAATCACTTGGTGGTTTATTTTATCCTTAATGTGTTGATGAATTTCACCCACATAGTTATGATTTAAAGTTCTACATCAATATATAAGTTATATTGGTACATAATTTGTTGATTCATGTATCATTTCACTTCTAATGCATTTATGTAACTTTTGTGTCTGTTGCATTAAAAATGAAAAAAAAATTATTTTCTGTGATCTAAAACAATTCATGTTGGAAAGGAGTCTTTCCTACCAAGTTTTCGTAGAATATCCCTGTGAAGCATGTTGATCCCAGTGCTCAATTTTATGGAAAGACTGTAACCACCTCATTTCATGTTTCCTTCAGAAAGTATTCTATTTAAGCCTTTTCTTCTTACAACAATAAAGGCTGGTAAACTAAATTTCTATACATTAGTTCTTCCATGATGTCTTCCTTCACATTGTCATTTTCATTTTCTTAAAACATATACATTTTATTTATTTAATATGTTTTATAGATATTCCCTTATTTGAGTTAGAAATAAAAATAAACTGAAGTTTAATGATTTATTTATTTTTATTTACATATAACTGTATGCATTTTTATACACTATATTCATATCATTCCTTTTCCCTCTTCCAAGCCTTGCCAGAGCATCCAAACCTCCACACCTACCCAGTTCCACACCTTTTTAAAAATCTCTCTCTGTTTAAAAAACAAACAAAAAAGTACATTCGCCCCCCAAATCAAGAAAATCACACACAAAACAAAAAATTTGTAATTATCAAACCAAGAAAACTAGTTATATTGATTATAATTTTGGGAAAAAGTATTCAAAGTCCACTCCTATCTATTTCGGAAACATAATGCACCGTAGTTAAGAGTAGTCATTCTGTGTACATATAACTAAGGTAGATATAACTAATGTTGATATAACTTAGTAGTGTTGATGCAAATGCTCCTCAGTTCTTTTCTCTTC
>CABHPR010144029.1:0-26097 GCA_902168415.1 Peromyscus melanophrys | reverse complement strand
AAAGAAAGAAAGAAAGAAAGAAAGAAAGAAAGAAAGAAAGAAAGAAAGAAAGAAAGAAAGAAAGAAAGAAAGAAAGAGAAAGGAAGGAAGGAAGGAAGGAAGGAAGGAAGAAAGAAAGAAAGAAAGAAAGAAAGAAAGAAAGAAAGAAAGAAAGAAAGAAAGAAAGAAAGAAACGAAACAAAGACCCAACAAAAGAAGCAGTACAAAGAAAAGACTTTAAGGCATATACCTTTAATAGAATGTTCTGGAACCATTCAGAACTGTCATTGAGTAGATTGTGCTGTGCAGGAGCACAGTGAAGCACATAGGATATTCTATTAGGTCAGAAAAATGCTACTTCTACTTGACTTGCAACTATGTAAAATCACAGTATCATCAGGCCAGAGGACAGAAGTCACCACAACAAAGAAATGCAACCCGCCGGGCGGTGGTGGCGCACACCTTTAATCCCAGCACTCGGGAGGCAGAGCCAGGCAGATCTCTGTGAGTTCGAGGCCAGCCTGGTCTACCAAGTGAGTTCCAGGAGAGGCGCAAAGCTACACAGAGAAACCCTGTCAGGAAAAACCAAAAAAAAAAAAAAAAAAAGAAAGAAAGAAAAAAAGAAAAAAAAAAAAAAAAGAAATGCAACCCACTCCGGTGATTTGCCAGGTCTGCACACGCTTCGCTTCACTTTTGCCTTCTGTTTCTGTTCTCACTGCCTTGACACCATTGTCTGGAAGTTACAGCTTTTCATATCTAAACTTAGGCACACTGCTGGACTTCTCAAAACAGGCGTCGGGGCTGGGAGGATGACTCCGTTGGCCAAGAGCCTGCTGTGTAAGCATGAGGAGCTGAATTCAGGTCTCCAGCACACACAGAAAAACCAAACAGTTGGAGAAGAAGGTAGGTGGAGACAGGCAGATTCCCAGAGCCTACTGGCCAGGCCATCTCAAAGCATAAGGTAGAGAGAAACTAAAACACACAATGTTGATGGCTTGCATCCAGACACAGGTACCCACATCTGCATGTGCAAGCACACACATACACTACACATACATACACACAAATTCTTTTTAATTTTAAAAAGAGGTGTCACTATATTAGTGCAGTGGTTTGAATAGGAATGCCCCCCACAGACTCACAGATTTGCATGTTTGGCCACCAGGGAGTGGCACTATTAAGAGGTGTGGCCTTGTTGGAGTAGATGTGGCCTTGTTGGAGGAAGTATGCCACTGCAGGTGGGTTTTGAGGTTTCAAATGCTCAACCCAGGCCCAGTGTCTTACTCTTCCTGCTGCCTGACAATCCAGATGTAGAAATCTCAACTATCTCTGCAACACTATGTCAGCCTGCATGCTGCCACACTTTCCGCTATGATGACAATGGACTAACCTCTGAACTATAAGCCAGTCCCAATTAAATGTTTTCCTTATTAGAGCAGCTGTGGTCATGGTGTCTTTTCACTGAGATAGAAAGCCTAAGACAATTGATAAAGAAGAAAAAGAAATCAATGGAGATGATAGATAGATAGATAGATAGATAGATAGATAGATAGATAGATAGATGATAGATACATACATAGATACATAGATACATAGATACATAGATACATAGATAGAGAGAGAGAGAGATACATACATACATAGATAGATACATAGATACATAGATAGATACATAGATAGAGATAGATAGATAGATAGATAGATACATAGATACATAGATACATAGATAGATACATAGATAGATACATAGATAGATACATAGATAGATACATAAATACATAGATACATAGATAGATACATAGATACATAGATAGATAGATTAGATAGATAGATAGATAGAGAGAGAGATACATAGATAGATACATAGATACATAGATAGATAGATAGATACATAGATACATAGATAGATAGATAGATAGATAGATAGATAGATAGATAGATAGATAGATAGATACATAGATACATAGATAGATAGATACATAGATACATAGATACATAGATAGATAGATAGTGAGAGAGTATCTTTTCCTGTTATTTTGATAAAATCTTTGACCAAATAGATACATAGATACATAGATAGATAGATAGATAGATAGATAGATAGATAGATAGATAGATAGATAGAGAGTGAGAGAGTATCTTTTCCTGTTATTTTGATAAAATCTTTGACCAAAGCAACGTAAGGGAGAAAACTCATAGTTCAAGGAACACTCCATCATGGCAGAACGTCAAAGCAGCAGGAACTGGAAGTAGCTGGTCACATCACATTCACAACCAGAAAGCAGACAGAGATAAATGCAAGCTACTCCTCAGTTGGCGGGCTCCATTTTGTATGGGCCAGGATCCCCTGCCAGGGAATGGTACCACCCACAGGGGGCAGGTCCTCTTACCTCAATTAATGCAATCAAGTTATTTCCCCACAGGGATACTCAGAGGCCTATCTCTCAGGTGATAGAAGATTTTTATCAAGTTGGTAACACTTACCATCAAAGGAGAATTTTCAGATTAGTCTGCGAACTCGCAATAGGAAAAAAAAAATCAACTAAAACCTGTTAGTTACTCTGAGATACCATACTTTCCCTTACTAAGTTGACTGTTAGAAGCACTTGTCACAGTGATGGATAGCTCACTTGAATACTTGCCTTTATTTTAGCAGGGCCCACAGTCGACTGAACAGTGCCCACTCACCTGGAGAATGGATCATTCCCACTAACACATAGGCAAGTTTCCCCTGGAAACACATGATCAGGCATATTATTCACATTTTCCCAACGCTTTAGTCAAATCAAGACCTAAAATTAACCTGCATGAAACATTTTCTCACAGGTATGTTTCTACACATTTCTAGAAGCAACTGGGACTTGTTGAAGGAGGAGCTGTAACAACATCATCTTCTAAGCCCTAAAACAGAGCCTTGTAGCTGTGCCTAAGGCCTGGGAGTGCATCTGAGGCCTGGGGTGAGGTGTTTCCCACAGGGCACTCCTGCCTGCTGACCTACTCCAACAGAAAACAATTGCAGGCTAACCACAAAACAGCATCAATGCCCACTACACTAAGTGAAGATGTCTATAACAACTTACATGTAGTGTACAGTTTTTCTCTGATCTAAAACCCATTTCACACAGGCTGGAGAGGTGGCTTGGTGGTTAAGAACACTGGCTGTCCTCACAGAGGACCTGGGTTCAATTCCCAGCACCCATACAGTGGCTCACAACCACCTATAACTCAAGTTCCATGGGATCCAGTACCATTTTTATGGCCTTTGAGGGCATGATGCACAGACACGCATAGAGGCTAAACGCCCGTACACATAATGATAAATAAATTTAAAGGGAAAAAACCATTTACATCATTTTCCTCACCTAATCAGTTCTGAGGTCACTGCTTGTTGCACACACATCATACAGTACAATGCTGCCACTTGGATGGCTCCTATCTCCTCTCTTACCCTGCAGACTGGTGGCACATCCCTGGGTGCTATGGCACCTTCATCTGCCATGTCCCCTGAAACGAACTCCAAAGCTTCCAAAGCCGGTCATTGAAGATGAGTCACTGTAACTGTACAGCAATGTGAAGGCTAAACTGACAGGGAACCTAGCTGCCTTCCCTTGTAAGGAAGGTTTGATGGTTCTTACATGCTTCCACCTTTCGACACATGAGGGCTGACACATGTGCAAAACACATCTGCAGAAATCCCTGGGGTCAGCTGGGAGGTGGTGGCGCACACCTTTAATCCCAGCACTCGGGAAGCAGGGGTAGGCGGATCTCTGTGAGTTCGAGGCCAGCCGGGTCTACAAAGCGAGTTCCATGAAAGGCACAAAGCCTTTCTACACAGAGAAACCTTGTCTCAAAAAAATAAAAAATAAAAGATCCCGAGAAGGATTAAAGAAGATAATACACTCAAAACTCTTTGCAACAGTGTTGGCACACAGGGTATGTCCTGTGGGAGTTAATGATGGCAATAGTTACTAATGTCTTAACACAGTAAGTCCTTTCTGCCTCTAGACCTTTTTCCTTCAATGGTAGTCAATCATAGTCACTTCTCTCCCTTTCATTCTCAGTTTCAACGCTGTCTTCTGACCTGAATGACATGTTTTACCTAAAGCTTGATGTGAGAACATAAAAATGAAGTGATTCAGGGGAAGCAATTAAGTCATAAAGCTTCCACCCCAAGAATAGGATCTGTACTGCTAAAGGGGGCTTAAAAATTCTATGGTGCAAGTAGGCTTCATCCCAGGGATGCAAAGATGATTCAACATACAAAAATCTGTCAATGTAGTACACCATATAAACAAACTGAAAGAAAAAAAACCACATGATCATCTCATTAGATGCTGAAAAAGCCTTTGACAAAATCCAACACCCCTTCATGATAAAGGTCCTTGAAAGATCAGGAATATAAGGAACATACCTAAATATAATAAAGGCAATTTACAGCAAGCCAACAGCCAACATCAAATTAAATGGAGAGAAACTCAAAGCGATTCCACTAAAATCAGGAACAAGACAAGGCTGTCCACTCTCCCCATATCTATTCAAAATAGTACTTGAAGTTCTAGCTAGAGCAATAAGACAACAAAAGGAGATCAAGGGGGTACAAATTGGAAAGGAAGAAGTCAAACTTTCACTATTTGCAGACAAAATGATAGTATACATAAGTGACCCCAAAAATTCTACCAGGGAACACCTACAGCTGAAAAATTCCTTCAGCAATATGGCAGAATACAAGATTAACTCAAAAAAATCAGTAGCCCTCCTATACACAAATGATAAATGGGCTGAGAAAGAAATAAGAGAAACATCACCCTTTACAATAGCCACAAATAGTATAAAATACCTTGGGGTAACTAACTAAGCAAGTGAAGGACCTGTATAATAAGAACTTTAAGTCTGTGAAGAAAGAAATTATAGAAGATATCAGAAAATGGAAAGATCTCCAATGCTCATTGATAGGTAGGATTAACATAGTAAAAATGGCAATCTTACCAAAAGCAATCTACAGATTCAATGCAATCCCCATCAAAATTCCAACACAATTCTTCACAGACTTAAAAAGAATAATACTCAACTTCATATGGAAAAACAAAAAACCCAGGATAGCTAAAAGAATCCTGTACAATAAAGCAACCTCTGGAGGCATCACGATCCCTGGCTTCAAGCTCTACTATAGAGTCATAGTAATAAAAACAGCTTGGTATTGGCATAAAAACAGATATGTGGACCAATGGAATCGAATGGAAAACCCTGTCATTAATCCGCACATGTATGAACACTTGATTTTTGACAAAGAAGCCACAACTGTACAATGGAAAAAAGAAAGAATTTTCAACAAATGGTGCTGACATAACTGGATGTCAACATGTAGAAGATTGCAAATAGATCCATATCTGTCGCCATGCACAAAACTCAAGTCCAGTTGGGCAGTGGTGGCGCACACCTTTAATCCCAGCACTCGGGAGACAGAGGCAAGTGTATCTCTGTGAGTTCAAGGCCAGCCTGAGCTACAGAGTGAGTTCCAGGAAAGGCACCAAAGCTACACAGAGAAACCCTGTCTCAAAAAAAAAAAAAAAAAAAAAAAAAAAAAAAAAAAAAAAAAAAAAAAACCTCCAAGTGGATCAAAGACCTCAACATAAATCCATTTATACTGAACCTGATAGAAGAGAAAGTAGGAAGTAGTCTTGAATGCACTGGAACAAGAGATCACTTCCTAAATATAACACCAGTAGCACAGACACTAAGAGCAACAATTAATAAATGGGACCTCTTAAAATTGAGAAGCTTTTGTAGGGCAAAGGACATGGTCAATAAAACAAAACAACAACCTACAGAATGGGAAGATATCTTCACCAACCCCACATCTGACAGAGAGATGATCTCCAAAATACATAAAGAACTCAAGAAACTAGACATCAAAATACCAAACAATCCAATTTAAAAAATGAGCTACAGAGCTAAACAGAGAATTCTCAACAGAAGAATCTCAAATGGCTGAAAGACATTTAAAGAATTGCTCAGCATCCTTAGTCATCAGGGAAATGCAAATCAAAATGACTCTTAGATACCATCTTACACCTGTCAGAATGGCTAAGTTCAAAAACACTGAAGACAGCTTATGTTGGAGAGGCTGTGGAGCAAGGGGAACACTTCTTCACTGTTGGTGGGAGTGCAAACTTGTACAGCCACTTTGGAAATCAGTATAGCGGTTTCTCAGAAAATTGGAAATCAATTTTCCTCAAGACTCAGCTTTACTACTCTTGGGCATATACCCAAGGAATGCTCAATCATACCACAAGGACACGTGCTCAACCATGTTTATAGCAGCATTATTTGTAATAGCCAGAACCTGGAAACAACCTAGATGCCCCTCAACTGAAGAATGGATTAAGAAAATGTGGTACATATACACAATGGAGTACTACTCAGCAGAGAAAAACAATGACAGCATGAAATTTGCAGGCAAATGGATGGAACTAGAAAATATCATCCTGAATGAGGTAACCCAAACTCAGAAGGACAAACATGGTATGTACTCACTCATAAGTGGATACTAGATGTAAAGCAAAGGATAACCAGACTGCAACCCACAGCTCCAGGGAGGCTAGCTAGCAGGAAGGACCCTAGGAAGGACACAGGATCGCCCAGCAAAAAAGAAATAAATGAGATCTACATGAGAAAACTGGGAGTGAGGAGGGTAATGGAGGGCAAGGGATGGGGGATAAGAACATAGGGGAACAGGAGGTTCAAGCTGGAACAGGGACAGAGTGGGAGAGCAAGGAAAGAGATACTATGATAAATGAAGACATCATGGGAATAGGGAGAAACAGAGTGCTAGGGAAGTTCCCAGGAATCCACAAGGATGACCCCATCTTAGACTACTGGCAATAGTTGAGAGGGTGCCTGAATGGCCTACTCTGGTGATCAGATGGCTCAATACCCTAACTGTCATCACAGAGCCCTCATCCAGTGACTGATGGAAGCAGATGTAGAGATTCATGACCAGGTGCCAGGCTGAGCTCCAGGAGTCCAACTGATAAGAGAGAGGAGGGATTCTGTGAGCAAGGAAATCGAGACCATGATGGGAAAAATATACAGAGACAACCAGCCAAACTAGTGGAAATGCCTGAACTGTGGACCAATAGCTGAGGAGCCCCCATGGTACTAGAGTAGGCCCTCTGGATAGGCAAGACAGTTGTTTAGCTTGAACTGTTTAGTGGGGGCCTAGGCAGTGGGATCGGGATCCATCCCTGGTGCATAACCTGGCTTTTTGGAACCTACTGCCTATGAGGACACTTTGCACAGCCTTAGTGCAGGGCAGAGGGGCCTGGACCTGCCTCAACTGAATGTACCAGGCTCTGCTGACTCCCCATGGGAGATCTTTCCTTGGAGGAGGTGAGACTGGAAGCTGGGTTGGGGGAAAGACTGGGGGGCGGGAGGAGAGGGGAATCTGTGGTTGGTATATAAAAGAAATAGAAAATCTCTTAATAATAAGGAAAAATTAAAAAAAAAATTCTGAGGTCCAAAGCAGAACATATCTGTGAGTTGGACAGTTGGCATGATGAGGTTCAGGATGAAGCTGGAACATTCCAGGAGGAATCTTGCCAGGGTCTGTGCCATTTCTTCACTGGGAATTACTCAACAGATCATGGAGAAGGAGATGGTATCAAGAAACCTATATATACATTGATGGATCAAAGAAGAGCATGCCACAGACCTAGCAAGTGTTCACAAGGCAAAGCATGCCTACTGGCCCAAATACAGTTGATTGGTAGAGCTCTTACCTAGCATGTACACACCCCTGGGTTCCGTGTCCAGCACCCACATAAACAAGGAATGGAGATGCACGCCTGTAATCCCAACACTCAAGAAGTGGCAAAAGAATGAGGACTCCAAGGTCATCTTTTGCTTTATGGTAAGTCTAAGGCCAGAATGGCCTATATGAGACCCCTAAAAAAAGAAAGAGAGGGGTGAGGATCAAAGGAGGAGAAAGAAAGGAGAAAGAGATAGAAAAGGGAGGGAAGGAGGGAGGGAGGGAGGGAGGGAGGGAGGGAGGGAGGGAGGGAGGGAGGGAAGGAAGAGCATAGCTACAAATCTCTTCGGCAGGTTTCTAAAAAGAGAAAACATCACCTTACCATTCAGGTAAGACCTAGGGAGGGAGAAGAGGAGGAGAGCAGAGCCTGGTCTGTAAGAATAGCAAGGGATGGGAAGCAGAATTTGTGCCAGCTCACTGCGAGTGAGTCTCCATCCCTCCTCCATCATCCTCTGCCCTTCCTGAAATAACTCAGCCCCTTTGGCTAAGTTATTAGGGTACTCCAAGTTGATCCTGTGCAGTGTTTCCCCAGTTAGCTAATTAAACGTAGCACATTTAATTGAATCATAGAGGAGCCCACAGCCAATGTTCCTCCTCCCAGAGGGTAGAAGGTGAGGTGGGATGAGAACCAAGCACCTCTATCTGGTGCCAACTAGAAATTTTGTAGATGTTTTTAGAGCTCAGCATTTTTTAAAAAGCACAATATTCAAAGCAATATCATGTAGGGATCAGAGCAATCTCCCCAACAAGGGGAGAGCTGATATCCCTTTTATAGAGCAACAGTTCAGTAAATTTTGTTTAGCTGGAATAGGATACAGTTAATTACAGTAATTTATCAAAGTGGCATAAGGTGGTATTCACACACACAAAGAGTATTTTCCCACAGCTGAAAATCCTGTGTTTTATATAAGCTGAAACTAGGACTAATTGAATTTTCACTTGGGTAGATAAAATCTTTAACAACTCCTGGGTAACTAAATGCTCTTTGCTCAACGATGTGGATCGGGATGATTTACAACGCCTATCACACAATCATGCTAATTTTGCTTTCATATGATTAATTAAAACAATGTGTTCATTCTTCCTAAAGAGAAATTAGGGCAGCTAAAAAGCCAGCTTTTATTACCAACTTCCTTCTCTGGCATAAAAACCATATTCACACATCATCTTCAAAGAAAGTGGTAAAGGACACAGGCCCTGATGGAGAAATTCTGCCAAGTTTAGCTTTGCTTTTCGTGGTTTGTTTTTTGAGACAAGTTCTCACTATGTAGCTTGAATTGGCCATGAGATCCTTTTGCCTCCACCT
Source organism: Peromyscus melanophrys (assembly GCA_902168415.1). Taxonomy (NCBI): domain Eukaryota; kingdom Metazoa; phylum Chordata; class Mammalia; order Rodentia; family Cricetidae; genus Peromyscus; species Peromyscus melanophrys. The sequence continues at coordinate 17,005 of CABHPR010144029.1, read as the reverse complement.
CTCAGGGTCCTAGGCAGGCATCACCACATCTGGCTTCAACCTCCCTTGTGGGAAGGAAATAGGGCTATATCAGTGGGTCAAGTAGCAGGCTCTGGGACTTTGGGCTGGAAAGGACTTTAGAGGCAACCTCAAGAAAATTCTATTTCATAGATAATAGAAAACTATGGCATGGGGATGCCAGTAAATTGTCACCCGTTTATAAGACCTCAATTTTGACAAATTTGGCTTATATTCAACTACCATGACACTTAGCAATCTATAAATCAATTTTTCACCTCTAAGTTGGGGCGATAGCATCTATCTAATGGGGGCACTATAAATACCTGTAATAAAGAGTACTGAACTGAAAGTCTATACACTGTAACTGTAGACCACAGGACTTTACTACCAACATTAATGCTGTCTGTCTCACTTTTCCTTGAGTAGAAATAGAAAGATAGGATATGTACAATCAGTCTTGCAAAATGAGAGGACTGAGGGAAATTCCAGTCATGGAGAGCCACAGAATATCAGCCCCCAGAAGACTAAGGGAACCCCAGCCATCAGCCCACTGGGATTCCATTCTTTAGATGCAAAGTACTGTTCCGGCTGCTCACAATGTTTCCGGAGGACTCACTACAAACTAGACCCTAGTCTAAATAAGCACTGAAACTCAGAGCAGTGAAATGGATTGCCTATGTCACCCACCTTATAAGGGTAGAGCCAGGCTTGGCACTGGGTCTTTCTAAACGTACAGATAGATACAGGGCTATGAAGCCAGACTGAAGCAGAAGTTGGAATCTCAAAGGTCTGTAGGAATTAAATAGATTATGTGAACTCAGTGAGTTCAGAGACCGTGGGGGCGCGCGGGGGGGGGGGGGGGCCCCGGGTTAAAAAAAAAAAAAAAAACCAGAGAGCATAGCCCCACCTGCTTCAAATGATTTTATAAAAAGTCATCTGTCTTTCCAGACTCCACCAGTTTGTAATCTCAGCAAGACACAAAGATGACTCTCCCTTAAAATCCCTGGGAATGGAGAGGAACTGATGGAAAACCCTCTAGAGACCTGACCCCAGCTAAGAGGTCAGAGCCTAGCAGCCCTGGCAGACGGAGGGAGAAAGAGTGAGGTGGTATTGGGGCCTGGGCACTGTGGAATCTGGATGGAGTATGGGAAAATGAGTCAACGTTGTAAACTCATGGCAACTAATGAATGAAACAAACAGATGTGAAAGTCTAAGACCCACAAGCTATGCCATCAATAGCCTTTATATTTGGGGGTGGGGAGTGATGTTGAGGGTTGAACCCAACATAATTTTCACTTGGAAGTTAGTGTTAGCTAAAATAAAACCGGGACGTCCAACAACAGGAAACAATTAATACCAGCTCCCAGGCTGCCAACCTGGCAGCCGTGGGGAAATGACTTCCCCTGGCTTAGTTTCCCCGGCTTCACCTCTAAGAAAGTCATGACTGCGGTTCTGTTAGCCTTGACTGGAAGTCAAACCAGACAACACAGGCAAAACCCTGAGGATCCGCTGTGGCACAAAATAAGCAACTTTTACTTTGTAGCCTTTCAACAGTTTCCTCTCAGGTCGGACCAGGTGTTAAATTATACCAAAATGATAGATGTTCCCGGTACGATTGGCTAAGCCTGGTCTCTGCGGGGAGATTCGTGTTTGGGCCATTCCTCCAACTGTATCCTTCAAAACCTCCTAAGTTTCTCAGTGCCTTCCCTGCCTCAGTGCCTGATCCTTAGGCTCTTCAAAATGGACACTCCTGATTTCTAGGAGAGGGACCTGCAAGCTAGAGACAGCTAGTTTGGGTTGAGATTGAAGCCCTGTGTATACTACCTCCTCCTGGTCCTGTTACAAATGGATGACAAGTCTCCCAGATGATGATCCCCCATTCAAAGATCCCTACTGACCCTGAGGTTTTGGCTCGCATGGGCAGCCCCAGAAAGTATCCCCCTTCATTCATGAACTTCAATATCAGACTCAAAATCTCAGGTAAAGACAGACAACTATCTCAAGCACTTTTATTTTAAAGATGGGAAGATTGGGATGCAGAGGAAAAGGGTGAACTGTTTGCTAAGCACCTGAGATGGCATCTCAAGGGGCCACATTTACCCAACTTCATAAAGAGCATGTGAGGTACCCAAGGTCACCTACCTGCTAATTGCTGCATCAAGCCTCATTCAGGAGCGTCAGCCCTTCCCAGCGCTCTCCTCTCTAGCATTGATCAGGCATGAAATAAAGACCCCTTGTAATCTGTTTCCCATGAATTAACTGACTGCATATGTCTACCACCCCCCAGCAGTAATTACACTCACTCCCTCTGTACAGGTAAGGAAAGTAGACAGGAAGCAGACAGGTGACATTTCCTGCTTGAACTACACAACCACAGAGGTCAAAGGCTGCCATTCTAATCCAGGCAGTCTGTCTCTAGAGTCCACAGTCCAAACAGCTGTACCTGACAGCCACCTCCAATACATGCCTCTCTTTAATCTTCTGTTAGGTCTACAAGGGCACTGGGCTTTAATGGAGCAATGCTCTCCATGCAAGTGAAAAATAAAATCAATTAGGAGGTGCCAAGCACAGGTGTCACAAGCCTTCAAACTGATGGCACAAAGACTTCAAACAGACCTTCAAAAGTTCTTGCTTCTCCCAAGGGTCACTGGCTCTGGCTCCATGGGCACCATTAACATAATGACAACCCTGCCTGCTGCCTCAGCCCAATGCTGCCAGTGCCTGAGTCAGGGGCTACCTCCGACAGCCTCCTCTCTGCTGCATGCTCCGCTAGGCTACCCATACAGCCACATTTCACCCACAGCAAGAAACCCGTTCAACAACTGGCATTCCCTTGCCCTTGTGACCAGCTTGCCAGAAAGACACATGAGTCTCTGCAAATAGTCCTGATACTCAAAAAGCAAGCAAACAATAAACACGTGGAAACATTGACTAGCACAGCAGAAAAGCATCAAGGCTGTTGTCCTCAGTGTGACGACATTCATTTATCCACTGGACATTTTGTTATCAGTGTCTCACCTTCCTGAACTCAGTTACTTCTAAGGAAAGAAGCCAGAATTCCACTGAATAGCCAAGCATTTCTTTTTATTTCTTTAAAACTTAAAAAGAAGAACTAGGCATGCCTTTAATCCCAGCACGTGGAAAAAAGATGAAGCCAGATCTCTGAGTTCGAGGCCAGCCTGGTCTACAGAGCAAGTTCCAGGGCAGGTAGGGATACACAGAGAAACCCTGTCTCACAAAACAAAACAAACAAAAAATGTTTAAATTATTAAAATTTATATTTTACTTCTACAAGAAAAAAGGAATTGTATTCACTCTGTACATCAGCCCTGTCAGCTTTTGAGGATAACTTCAGACATGGAACAAAAATAGACAACGCTTCCTGTAAAGCTTTACACAAGACATGCATGTGGACAAACGGACTGGGGAGTCAGAGTGAGTCTCATTCCATCCTACCATTTGCTAAGTGAGTGACCTTGGATAAGTGACCTGTCTTGGCCATCTCACTTTCTTCCTCTGTAAAGTGGGGATGATAGAGTTACTACACCAGTGTGGTGGGATTGACAAAGGATAAAGTGAGGGTTGTGAGAAAAGCTTGGCATAAATGTGGTTGTTATTAGCATGGTATCATCCATTTTTATTGACAAACAAATGTGTTGTATTACTTTGAATTACTATGACTAGAATAACTTCAAACCAAAAGAAAGAAAGGGGATTGCCAGCTTCCACACGTGGATGTATATGGATAATACTGACCCAGGCTCGCCTGGATGCAGAAACTCTGACAGCATTAGAAGCTGTCACTGTTCTGATTCTCATTTCATTTCAGCTGTGGTTTATGACTTATTCTCACTATCCCAGGCTTCCTACAGACATAATTTCCAAATCCAGATCCTTGGACCTGGAGGTACAAATGAGCTAGAGATCTGCCACCTCCATCTTCACCCCATACTTCTAGAAGCTGGGTGTCATGGCACACTGTAATCTCAGCACTCGGAGACAGGAGGATTGCCAGTGGGAGACCAGCCTGGGCTACATAGGATGAAAGCAAAGAGGAAAAAACACTTCCAAGGAAGTTACATGCATTTCAACAGCCATAGAAGTGGGAAACATAGTTGGTGACCCCGTAGAACAAAATGGAGTTGAGACACGTTTACTAAAGGAAGTGAAATCTTTCCAAAACAACAAATGTCCATTACAGCTATCATCAAGATGTGAACCAGTTTGTCAAAACAAAAATCCCTCTTAATAGACACTATGTCAATCTATAATATTTGGTGCATATATATATTATTCAACCAACAATAGGTATGCACCATATTACTATAAAAGCTTTCTTATTCTTTGTGGTTGGGGATTATTTTCCTGCTTTCTTTCTCCTGTCCTCCATAGCGCTCAGCATAGAAATAATTATGACATAAGTCCCTGTATTAGTGGGAATAAATTGGACTATGCTTCATTTTTTAAAGCCCCAAACTTAATGACCTGGCACAAATTTCTTTCTCCTTTTCACAAAGTCTGCCATGAGCATGAGTGGACCCTCCAGGGCAACTGTCTTCCATGAGTTACTCGGAGACCCAAGCTAGGGGAGGCTCCATCATCATGCAGGGCAACATCTCTCAACATGCAGAAGAGAGTTCCAGGGGATCTTCCATTGGCAATTAAGTCCTTTACCCCCAAAATGGCCCACATTACTGGGTTCACAGGCCATTAGCTAAACCCAATTACCATTCCCACCTGCAAATAACTGGGGGATGCCATCTCTCCACAGGCCTGGGGAAAATCAGATATGTGTGAACATTTGCCAATCCCCACTGAAATCAACTAAAATGACACTATATGCTATATAAATTATGATCTAACTCTTAAATATTAAACAGACCTAATGAGGAAGGCAGCCAAAGAGCTGTTAATAGAGCTTGGCATGCTTTCTATTCCCTCACTCAGCAGCAATTCCCAGCTAGCATTAGAAACACTTCTCACTAAAACCTTTATTATAGCCTGACAGAAATTAATTCCATTTGAAAGTTCAAAGTTTATTTAATTTTTTTTCCTCTACACTATTAAACAGAAATGACCTTCAAAAATCCAACTGCATTTAAAATCTTACTAGAGGGCAATTGTTAGTTCTCTGCAAATGGCTTTTGTAAAAATGTGAGGGGTTTTTTTTTTTTTGACCCTATAATTCCCCTTCTGTGGTCTAATCTGAGGAGAAAGCATGGGTGCACACAGAGGTTACACTATGAAGATGCTCTTGCGGGCTGTGTGAAACAGAGAAGAATCACCCTAAATGCCAGCACAAGCGTGCTGGTAAATAAGTGAAAACTTAGCTCCTCAGTGAAAAACTACACAGCCATTCATAATCACACTCTGAAGGTGCATTTGTTAATGCGAGGAGGGGTTTGTAGTACATTAAGTGGAGAGCAAAGGATGCTATGAAATGATGCACACAGCACATATGCTTGGAAAAGATTCTACCAAGAAATATATGAAGGAATTAATAACGTTCACTCCTGTGTGGGTGTTTTTATTTTCTCCTTTTTGCTAGGCTTCTTTTTTAACTATTATGAGGACTGCTGTTAAAATAAGTAAATGAAGTAGTTTAAATTATAAATAAGTAATCTCCTTGGGCCTATCATGTGCCCGCCATAATGGGACTTTTATCTTATAAACTGGCTGCGGCAATTAGGTTCTACTTGGTCCAAACTGTGCGCAGTCACTACTGATGACAATAACAGCAGGAGCATAGTGGGAAATAGTACTTCTAGTCCATAAGCCTTCCACAACCACAACTGCAAGAGAAAGCAGATCAGGCCTTGCCATTCTCGCTTTACAGCTAAAGCTCAAAGCTGCTGCAGCTAGTCCAAGAACATGGACTACATGAGAATCCAGGACTCTGAAAGGCTACTCTTCTGTCCAGGAAGCCTTGCTATGTTCTAGCTGCTGCCACTCATCAAGAATGTAATGTAAAAGGTTCCTTGGGATTGCAATGTCCAGTCCTGGTCAAACTGTTATCGGACACGGTATCCTGAGCCAACTGTGGTATGCAGTGCTTCTGTAAGTTAGCAAAGTTGGGACACGTGGAACAAAAATGTTTAACCTTTATTCTTTAGGAAACAAGGAAATATCCTAAGGTCCTAACTGGTGAAATTCAGTGATCAGAGCTATGTATGGAGAGGGGATTATCCTGAAATTAAGAATCAGTAGAGCCAGGCGGTGGTGCCACATACCTTTAATCCCAGCATTCAAAAGGGCAGAGGAAGGAGGATCTCTAAGTTTGAGGCTAGCCTGGCTTACAGAGCTAGTTCTAGGATAGCCAAGGCTACACAGAGAAACCTTGTCTCAAAAAACAACAAAAAAGAATCAGTAGAGGTGAGCAGGACCAGACTATAGAGGAAAATAAATCAATAAGAAGACTGTCACTGTCATCTAGGCAAGAGAAAATAATGTTCAAATAGAGTAGAAGCACCTGAGTTACAGATAGCATCAGCATCATTATATGTAATAGTAACATGATACTAAAAAGTGCATCATTAAGTGATCCCACGGTTATGTGAACAGCATAGAGTGTGCTTATACAAACTGAGATCACGCTGGTGTCACTAGATGCTATAACCTTAGGTACTACCATCATCTATGTGGTCCATCATTAAACACCACATCATTATGTGGCACACAATGATATTAGTAGTGGCTGCCATTCATTGAGCATTTATGAGCAAGATACTATGCTAGGGATTTGCATAATGATCCTATTCAATCTTCAAATTAAACCCACAATGTGGGCATAATATATGTCCTTGTTTGCAAGGTCTGGAAAGGAGGTCACTTATCCAAGTTCACATGCCTGGTATACAACAATGATTCCCATTTGAGCCCATATAATTTCAAAACTCATCCTCTGTACTATCATACATAAGAGTCAATGAAAGAAGGTAATAGCTGGATGGATGATAATGATGGAGAGATAAAGAGTTACATTATGAAACTGTGGGTTGCCATGGGTTGTTCATATAGACAAAGTCAGTAGACATGGAAAAAAAAAGGTGGGAACAGAATGTGAGTCTTTAGATCTTATCATAGAAAAAGTTGATGCCCTGAGAATGAGCAAGCTCATGTAGAAAACATAAAGAGCAGATAGCCTTGAGTGGAACTCTGGGTAACCTTAAATGATAAAAACCAGGGAAGCAGCTTCAAAAAAAATAATACACAATCCAAGCAAGAGAAAAAATTATAAGTAAATGGGGTCAAGGGAACAAAGAGTGACAAAGGTTCCAAAAAACAGAGGGTGGACTCAATATCGTCCAATGCTGCACCTTTGACGATATCAAAGAGGTTAACATTTTCAAGTAACTGCTGCATGCCATGTACTAAGCACTTTTAGAAAACTCGGTGGATCCTCACAATAATCTCATGGGGTGGGCACAATTAGCATCCCTACTTTCCCAATAAAAATCTATCAGTCCACATGCCATGACTTACGGGAGGTGTAGCCAAGCAGTCTTCTCCAAGTTAGTATTCACAGCCTCCACTCTGTATTGCCTCCCTCAGTAATAGCTACTGCTTTAAAAGCCAGGCGGTGGTGGCACACGCCTTTAATCCCAGCACTCGGGAGGCAGAGCCAGGCGGATCTCTGTGAGTTCAAGGCCAGCCTGGTCTACAGAGCGAGATCCAGGAAAGGCATAAAGCTACACAAAGAAACCCTGTCTCCAAAAAACAAAAAAAATAAAAATAAAAAAAATAAAAGATGTATTTTTGTATTTAATGTGCATGTGTGTCCTGACTGCTGTATGTGTGTGCACCATGTGTGTTCCAGGTGCCAGTGGAGGCCAGTAGAGGTGACTGGATCCCTTGGAATGAAGTTACAGACAGTTGTGAGCTGCCATGTTGTTGATAGGAACTGAACCTGGGTCCTCGGCAAGAACATCAAGTATTTGTTCTTAACCACTGAGCCATTTCTCTAGACCCTCTGTTTAGCACTTTTCAAGCATTCAATATAGACCGGGTACCATTCTAAATAAATACTCATGACAACCGCACTAAGTCAGTACCATTTTTATTCCCATTATGCAGGTGGGAAACCTGAATCATGGAGCCATTGCTCAGGATCACACAGTGAGTAGAACCATGAAGCAGAGTGGATTCATCCATGAAGAAATCAAGGAATTGTCAATGAGTGAGTGGGTAAAGATCTATTCAAAACCTAACCCATTCAGGAATTGTAATTAAGATGAAAAGCAGAAATTTAAAGTCAATGGAAATTCAAGAATTATAAAACAGCAGTGTGAGAGATACATGGTTGAATTTTATTTTCTAGTCCTTTATGTTTGTGTGAGGCTGTGAAACTAGTTCTTTCCAATGACTCATAAGAAGACAAGTCATATGTCACTTCTAAGCCAGTTGATTGCCAGTGGGAGACCCTGCTTTCCCCCATCTCAGAACTCTGCAGCAATGAAAATGGCAGCTACTCCACCAACATGAGTCCAGAGCAAGGGGGCATGGACTAAGCCCTTGCTGACCCTCAGCAGACGTATGACATGAGTGAACAGACATCACTACAGTGGCTATGCTGGCTGATATAAAGCTTTAAGAAATCCCAGCACTTGGTAGGCAGAGCCAGGCGGATCTCTGTGAGTTCAAGGCCAGCCTGGGCTACAGAGCGAGATCCAGGACAGGCACCAAAACTACACAGAGAAACCCTGTCTCAAAAAAAACCATAGATAGATAGATAGATAGATACCTGGTTGGTAATTTTAAGAACCCAATAGGAAAGGGGCCTGTTTAACATCACAGGGGAAACATAGAAGGCAAGATGTCAAGTCTCTGTTATTCCATTCAGCTTTTTCACCCTACACCTCTGTCAGGTCCAGCCCAACCTGACAAACAGTACTGAATAGGGGAGTGATGACTGAGAAAAAACAGACATAAAAGAAAAGACAGACACAGAATAGATTCAGGCGGGCTCTCAGTCAACACCGCAGCAGCCCCGTTCTCACAGCCTTTTTATACCCAAAGCAAGGGGGGCAAAAGACTTCCCCATCTCAAAGACACCATGGTTCAAGGAACAAGCAAGCATAAACACATCCTTAATTCTCAAGACATCTGGTAACCACACCTTTGGCCAAACATCCTGTTATCCAACCTTAAGGAGCAAAGACAAAGCCAGAACTCCCTGACCTTGAATCAAGATGGAATCAAGCCACAAACTGCAGTCACTGTGGGCTCCGACACACCTCTCTGAGCATTTCAGACAGCTTTCAATTCACTGTTTCTTCTATCAGGGAGGGTGATAGGTGGAATGCTTGTGTGGAGTATGTGTGTTTATGTACGTGTGTGTGTGTGTGTGTGTGTGTGTGTGTGTGCACCCACATGCATGTGTGAATAGTCCAGTAGAAAAATCAGTGTCCTGCTCTGTCTCTCCCACCTTACTCCATGGTGATAAGGCCTTACTGAACCTTGAGTTTGCCCTTTTGGCTAAGCTGGCTAGCCAGAGCTCACAGGATTCGTCTGTCTCTGTCCCCTAGCCATTCCTGGCTTTTGCATGGATGCTGGGGAAACAAAGTCGGATCCTCTTGCTTACACAGCAAGCTCCCTTAGCCACTGAGTCATCTCCCCAGCCGCTCGTTGCCCCTCTTTTAACCTGCAACATATTCTGTTTCTAGAAATTAATGCAAATGAGTAGAATTGAGCTGATCATTGCCTAACCTTTACAGTCTCTATTGCGATGCACTCAGAACACAGTCATCTCAGGATGCACAGGAAGCGGTGCGGGAGGGAAACCTTGCTCTATTATTTATAGAATCAGGGCTAATTGAATTAAGTTTTGACAGAAAGCATTCAATTTCTTTGACAGTTGCCACCCTCTTCTCCTACACCCTAGATCTCCTGGTAGTAACTGATTCCACTCCATCTTCCCCCTTGATATATGAAGGCTATAAAATAAGGAGTGAGCAAGTCACCTTCAAAGAGGTCTTTTGTCGTTGCAATAACTAGAAGTAATTTATGGGCCCCCAGAATCGTGGGTTTTCTCTCTCTGACTCGGCAAGCGGAAGACATCACAATCCAGATGCTGGCAGTCAATCAGAAGGTCAAAGTAACTCGGAGAGAGATCAGTCTTCTAGAACCTACAGTGAGGAAGCATCAGTGCCCACGCTCGGAGAGGCAGTCCGCAAAGACTTTATACTGCATGTTTGGGGATTTAACACTTCTTTAAGGTGTCCTGGGGATAGCCTCCCTACACCCATCCTGAAACTGTCCAGGTCTCGCCCATCTTTTAAGGCCCAGCCCAATTTGTGCATTTTCTAGGAATTCCTCCCTGATTAGCCAAGTCTGCGGTTTATATTACATATTCCAATGTTACAATTCTCTTGATTCTTATATTCTCTTGATATATCTTTGTTCACATCTAGACTCTTACAGATAAAAAATTATCGTAGAAATAGATTTCATCTCATGTACCAAATCCCAATTAGTTGTGGCTTCTCAAATTTTTCAAAGCTAGATTTTTATAAACGGGATTTTTTTAATGTTTTATTTCCTTGGTTTTTCTTATCACATTTATTTACTTATTTACTTATTTATTTATTTATTTTGAATATGTATGGAAATCTGCTCATGCCATGGCATGGATGCAGAGGTCACGGGAGTCAATCTCTCCTTCTTGGGGATTAAACTCTGGTCATCTGATTTGATGGCAAGTGCTTTTACCATATGAGCCATCTTACCAGTCCAGAAGGGATGGATTTTTGCCAAATCAGCCCTCTACTGTTGTCAAATCTTAAAATGTTAATACCTTAGTAATTCCTTGTGGCTGTGACATTGCTAATGATCTTGAAAGTGTTTGAATCCTCACGTTGATGTTGATAAATTTCAAAGTTTTTGAAGACTTCATGACCTTCACAAGGTGAAATAATTGCATTGTAAAGATTATAAACTACAGCCGGGTGGTGGTGGCACATGCCTTTAATCCTAGCACTCGGGAGGCAGAAGCAGGTGGACCTCTATGAGTTCGAGGCCAACCTGGGCTACAGACTGAGTTCCAGGAAAAGCACAAAGCTACACAGAGAAACCCTGTCTCGAAAAACCAAAAAAAAAAAAAAAAAAATTACAAACTACTTGCTTAGGGCTGCCTAATAGTGTCAGGACCAGAAAAGGAAGGGAACACCCTGTATGAGATACTTTGCTCATTTCTGTGGCCAAACACCTGGCAAGAAGCAATTTAAGGGAGAAAGGATGTATTTTGACTCAAAGTCTGAGCACACATAGGCCATCACGACAAGGAAGACATAGCAGCAGCAGGTTCCATGGTGGCACAAGCCCATGGCAGCCTACCTCTACCTCAGTCGAGCAAAAAGCAGAGAGAGGCTAGTCCCAACGCACAAGTTGGCTAGAACCCTCAAGGTCCTTGGCTATAACCCCAGAAACCTTCCTCTAGCTAAACCTCACCTTCTGAAGGCTCTGTCTGCAACCTCTCAGAACAGTACCACCAGCTAGAGCTAATTACTCCAACACACGAGCCTATAGGGATCATTTTACACTCAAATCATAAAAGTCTAACACTGACCCCCATACGCTCATGGCTATCTCACAATGAGAATAGCGTCCAGTTCAACTTCGAATTCCCCCATAGTCTTACAGTTTCAACATTTTTTAAAAGTCCAAGTCTAAAGTCGAGACTCAAAAGGAAACCCCCAACTATAGAGTCCTGTAACATCAAAACACAAGACACACAGCTGATAGACAATAGCAGGGGGTACACAATCCCAGCTGGAAAGGAAAAACAGGAAGAGAACCAGGGAAAATGAGAACAAAGTAAAACCAATACCCAATAGGCCAAACACCGATTCTGTAGTTCAACGGCCAGTCTTTGGGGCTCACAGTGGTATCATCTAGGCTCCAAAGGGCTTGGCTGCCTCTGGCACACGTAACCCGTTTGGAACCAACTTCCCTTGGTGTTTGCAGCTTTCTTTGGCAGCTGTTCCACGGTCCTGGCCTCTCCAGCATGGCCACTGCAGCTTAGGCTTCGCCTTCAAAGCTTCCAGCACTGCCTTCTCAGGAACTTCCCACAGGGAATCAGCCTGCTGCATGTGGCCTGGCCTCCACGGCTTCCTGGAGCCTTGGTGCAAGCTTGCATGACATCCCCACTCTGGTTTTGTTTTGCTTTTTTTTAATTGAAAATAGATTTTTTTTTCTTTCAATGATTCTGATTAAGGTTTCTCCTCCCACAACTCGTCCTCCCCACTTCCCCACCCATCCAAACCTACATCCTTTCTTCTCTCTTATTAGAATGCAAACAGGCATCTAAAGAATTAATAATAATAATAATAATAATAATAATAATAATAACAACAACAATAATAATAAAAGCCAAAATAAAACCAAATAAACCAGAATAGGATAAAAACACAGGGGGAAATAGAAAAGGCACAAGAAATAAATATGTAGACAGACACACATTCCCACACAGAAATCCCATAGAAACAAAATTGGAAACCATAACATATAAACAAAAGATCTGTAAGGGGGGAAGAAAACTCCGAAAGGTTCCATTAAGTTCATCTTACGCTGGCCATCGACTGCTGCGCATTGGGCCTACCCGTAAGTGTGGTTTGTATACCCAGTGAGACGCCATTGGAGAAAACTATTCCTTTGTGAGCGGCTGTCAATTGGAGATCGCGTCTGTGTTAGTAGGCTTGCACCTGCTTCCCCTCTCAGCATTGGGACCCCATCTGGCTTAGACCTGTGCAGGCCGTGTGAGTTCCTATGTGCATCGGTCCTGTTGTATCTAGAAGGCCTTGTTTCCTTGGTGTCTCCATCCCCACTGGCTCTTACAATCTTTCTGTCTCCTCTTCCAAATAGTTCCTGGAGCCTTAGGGGAGGGCTTTGACAGAGACATCCCACTTAGGACTGCCACTCTTGTGTTTTGCATGCTTGAAAAAGCAGCACCGCGTGGATACTTCTAGGTTCTGCTAAGTGCTTGAGATGTCTCCAGATCCCTTCTCCACAGCTGAAGCAGGCTCTGTGTGTGACCAAACCTTTAAGACATCTACCTTTGAGGAATGCTGCAGATGCAAACTATAGTGCTAACATTTCTCAAAGCACTGCCCACCAACCCCCATGGAATATCAGAATATTAAGAAAGCTACGCCATGTGTCGAAAGACATTCATTTTAATGAACTCAGCTTAAAAATCTTAGTCAGCTTTCATGATATTCTAAAATCATGCATCATTTCATTCCCTGACATGGAATGAGTGTTCAAATGAGCTGAGCAGAAGACATCAGTTTTAAAACAGAGAAGAACGGAAGAAAACAGGAACGGGGAATGAAGAGTGGACTGGTTGTTTCTAAGCTACTTTCCTCGTAATGTAGAGACGGAAACAGAACAATGGGGAAACAAATGGTGTGTTAGCATCAGGCTACTTCAAGGGTTTCTTTGGTTTCTTTTGTTTGTTTGATTGATTTTTTTTCTTAAGGAATAAAAACAAAATGGAGGGAGCTTCTTTCTCAGGCTGACTGAACCTGGGCTGAGTGCTCAGAACGATCAAATAAACAGCTCAATTAGGATTGGTATTGTGGAACTTTAGCTAGTGACAGCACTTGGGTTCAGTTCATTGGACCTAGTGCAGGAGCTGAGTCCAAAGCAATTCGTGCATCTAAATACAGGAATTTATTGAACGTAAGTTTAGGAAATGTGAATAGACTTCCCATAGCTTTTATTATACTAAGAAACTTACTTATTGTAAAGGGCCCTAGAAGAGAAATAATGCCACCTCATTGGCTCCAAATCATCTTCATCAAAAAGCATTTGCACTCTCCAGAGTGGTTTTTTAAATGCCTGTCATTCATTTATATTTGTTTGGTTTTGTCACTGTATAAAATAACAGTTTTTGTTACAACCTTTTTTGCACTAAGGACTGAAGACAGGGTCTCCTGAATACCAGACAAGCTCTCTGCCACTGACCAGCCACAGCCCTTCTTCATACTTTGTTCTGAGACAGAGTCAGGCTAAGTTGCACTAGCTCCCCCTAAATTTTCTCTGTAGCCAAGGTAGGCCTTAAAGCTGCAATCCTTATCTTCCCAAGTAGTTGGGCTTAAGGTTTCAGCTACCGGACCCGGTATTTTTGATGTATATGTAATTTGTACTTGGCTCACTTTTCCCCCTCACTGCTGTTCATCTTCCTCCCCAGAAACAGCCCACCTTCTACTTTGATGCAACTTAATTAATTTAATTTTTTAATGTTTCCCACCAATGAGAACAAAATGTAGCATTTAGCTTTTAGAGTCTTGCTTATTTCTTTCAGCATGCTGATCTCCAGTTCTATCCATTTCCCTATAAATGACATAACTTCATTCATTATAGTTGAATAAAACTCCATGGTGTGTGTGTGTGTGTGTGTGTGTGTGTGTGTGTGTGTGTGTGTGTGTGTGTGTCAAAGTTCTTTTCATCCGTTGATAGTGTCCTTTGTTTTTATCTCAAGTTCCTAGCAGTGTTCAAGTTCTGGTTCCAGTAAAATTGCTCCTGTGGCCATACAGGAGTCCTTGAATCCCAGCCTCATCCTCTCATATGACTCTAGTAAGGCCTCGCCAGGGTTGTCATGAGGGTTGAGTGAGACAAATCAGTGCTCCTAGCTCATAGCAAACATGTAATAAAGGTTAGCTGATGTTGTTGCCAGAGAGGAAGAAAGCCAGAGTAAAATCTAAAATCAAAACAAATGTGATCAGTTGGCCTCCCTGGGAAGCACATTCTGAGATAGAGTGCAGTAGAATGCAGGAGGGTTGTGAAGGAATCGTATGGTCAACACCAGTGGGGGGAAGAGAGTCAAAAAGAAGTGTCTCTGTGCTGTAGCTCAGTGACCGCCAACCTCCAGAACTGCCTGGAGCTCAAATGCCCCCTTCAGAACACCCCCATCTGGGTGTAGAATCTAGGTCCTTAACAATTCACGTGGGCCAGGGAAAGCTGGTCTTGGGAGGGACTTGCCTCAGATAAAGCAACTCTCTGTGATCCAAGGAGCTTTTCAAAGGACTACCAACACTTCTAGCAGCCAGAACATGACCCTCATTCAAGGCAAGCTGAGTAGCACACACAGTGTCCTCCAGACAACATCTACCACGGCAATAAATACACAAATAAATAGTCAAAAAGTGAAACAAAGCAAAACCTTCCTGTGACCCTCTGGGAAGAAACAGGGAAGTCTGCAGACATCGACCAAATCTAGTCATTTATCCATTCATCACTTTTTAATGCCTGCCATATGTCAAGCCCTGAGGTGTGGAGCTTATGAAGCAGGTCCCGAGTCTATAGCAATCACAATAATAATGTTTTCTCTTTACTGTTTCTAAGGGATGAAAATAAAGATAGGAAGACAGAGGAGAGATATCACATCACTTGAAGCCAGGATATATTCTCGGGTGATCTGTCACTTGTCAACCCAGTATGAAAAGGTGTTAATTTGAATGAAGGAAGGGGCAAAGCATTTTCTTCCCATAGCAATACATCAAGCTGTTCTCCTGGTGACCTAGCAGGGTTGGCAAACTGTGTACACTGCACAAAATTGAATTCCCAGGTTTGGGGAAGCCTAGGCAGGCTCATGGTACATGAGGATTTATTGCTTTACTCACTTAAAATGCCTCCCACTGAATTTGTTGTGCCCTCTTCTCCCCTGCCTGTGGCCCCGAGTTAAGCACAGCCGGGGCAGAGCAGAGGTTAACAACACAGCAAATAAAACAAAAGCAGCCCCAAGACGACAGGCCCCTGCTTCGTGGCAGCAACAGAGCCGAGTTCTTCCCACCCTTCAAATGCTCAGCTGTGACCCTCTCTCCCTATTAGCACCTTCAGACCTTAGTACCTGCCCACACTGTAAGTCTGTTCTGTCTGCTCCATCTTGTCACATAATGTGTTGTCCCACAGCCCCTCAAGCATTGTTCTTTAGCTTAATGCCCACTTTGCCATTGAATTCGTCATTATATGCTGATGAGGTTCAGGACATGATAATCCATAATCACTGTGAAGGCCTAGATTGTATCTCCTTGATGTGTGCCTCTTTAACATAGGATTATTTTGAACTGGTTATTTTTAAAGGAGAAGCGGGCACAGGAGAATCTTTGAAGACAGGAGGAGGGTCTAGCCTTCTGTAATGACTGGGAAATGATGGCATTTAAGCCTGAAGTATAAGACAACCCTGTGGCCTGTCATGGTATTTCAGTCCTTGAGACTTCCCTGAACAGTGTTACATGTTGATGTGTAGCTCAGCTTTTCCTAGCTTCAGCGACCTATGGCCAACCATAGTACAAAAACTGTTCCACAGAAAATTCCAGAAATAATTCCTAAGTTTTCAATTATTCACTGCTCAGAGAAGTGTGAGGAAATCTCCCTCCTTCTTCATCCCAGGCTGTACATGAATCATATCTTCATCCGATGTATCCCCACTTTACATGATACCCACCTGTGTGTGACTTCACCAGAACTCTCTTCCTAGTCAGCCCCAGATAAAGAGGGTCACAACAGACAAAGGCAAGGGATCCATCCAACTCAAACTCAGTTAATCACTGAGTTTATCGTGGGTTACTTACAGGAGCATGTGTGAATAATGACTTACAGGATCAAGACAAGCCATGGACAGCCATACCACCCAAGAGTGTAGCAATTGTAAACCACTTATGCATCCCTGAGCAGGGGGCGGGGCCTTATGAGCCTCATTCCTTCCTTTGTACTCCTTCCTCCTGCTGTGAGAGAATGTTAACGGGCTCAATCTTGGGAGGACCAAGTGGGGTGATCACATATAGCTGTCATGTCAGTTTTCGGATGGCTGTTATAGTACCACAGTGCTTATGTAGAAGTAACCCTTCTTTTACTTAATCTGGAAGATACCCGCAAAGTGTTTCTTATCAACAAAAATGTACAAGTTCTCAACAGAACTAGGCATGGCAGCTCATGCTTGTAGTTTCTGCACTTGGGAGGTGGGAGCTGGTGGATAGACCTAAGTTCAAGACCAATCTGAGCTACA